>JAQZBX010007158.1:0-51294 GCA_029593785.1 Cabassous unicinctus
TTCAAGTCTCAGTTCCAATAACTCCTTAGAAAGGCTTTCCTTGGCCATGCCATTTAAAGTAGACGCTTTCCCCATCCAACCCACTCTCTACCCCATTATCCTTTGGGATCGTGACAGTGATATTTACAAAATATTTTCAGTTCTACCCCTTTCTATGGCCTTGTTAGGATCATTCTTAGTTCCTTGTTGTTAGGTGGGACTGTGTGGTAAATTCTGGCCAGTGAGCAAATATCACATAAATTATTCTGAGCACTTAATTGCCAATGCAAGATATTCCAGAGCTTTCTGTTCTCTTTAGTAAGGTAACTGGCAATGACTGAGATGGATCCCTACAGGCTATGATGAGCAGAGACTACTTTCCCTTTAGACCCATGGTGCAGAATAAACAACAATAAATCTTAAGCCACTAAGATTTGGGGGATTGTAAGTTAATGCAGCATAATCTAGTCTACACTGGCTAATACATCCTTTGTTTTACTTATTGCTATTTATGAAAAATGATTGTTAGCAGTCCCTCAAAAACGGTTCTTGCCTTCTTCTGTAGTAATACAACCTTGTATTTTAGATAAGCAATAACTGCCCAGAATAAAGACTACATTTCCCAGGCCACCCTAGGGCTATGTATAACCATGTGACAAGTTCTGGCCAATGAGATGCGAGCACAAGTGAAGTTTGCCGATTCTGAATTTTTCTCTTAAAAGGAAAGGTATGCCCTTTCCTTCCTGCTGGCTAGAATGTAAAGATGTTGATTATAGCATTAACCAAGTGGACAATGGAAATACCCTAAAGATGACAGGGCAATGAGATGGGAGGAACCTGTTTTCCTGACACTGTAGAATCATCACACCAGTCCTGGATTCCTTATGTCTGGTCTGTAACACAATTAACAATGAACTCTTTATCTTGTATAAACTAATGTTATTTGGGGTTGTTACTATAGCAACCCAATCTATTTGCTCACCAGCACACTATCTCAAGTTATCTTGCTCATTTATTTAACTGATTAATGTCTATTCCCACTGCCTCCAAACACACACACACACACACTCACGCACTCACACACATACACACACAAATGTAGGTTCTATGAGAACAAGAATTCTTTCTGCCTTGTTCGTTGCTTTATCTGTAGAGCTTTACATGGTGCTCATCAAAGACTAAGTGCTTGGAAATATTTGTTGAATAAGTGAGTGTAAACGGCACACAGTTATCACTAAATAATTATTATTAATCTAATTATATCTTGTTCTTCTTTATACCTCAGAACAGTCTTCATACTGTCCATCATAAAGGTTTGATTATGTGACAATTCCTGAGACTGCTGATGTTTCTTCTGCTTATGAGATCATTACTCTTCCTTCTTACCTTCCAAGTTCTTTCAAGAACCAGTTGTGGACTCGAGGAAGAGTCAGACAGGATGTTACAGCTAGAAGGGACCTTAGCAGTCACATGGCATAACTCTCTCATTTACAAATGTGCGAACAAGCCCGTAGAGGGAACTTAACTTATGACAAGTTACACAGTTCATTGGTGCGAGCAGGACCTGGAATCCTGGATTGCTGCCCCTGTTTTAGAGTGCTTATTTTCACGTGAAGTCCCCACTCCTCTTGGGTGAGCTAGTCTTTGACCAGACTTAATGAATATGGGTTTTATGTCTCCCTTAATATTTCCTAATGTTATTTGTAACTTTTAAGTTACTGCAAAATGGTATCCACGATTTTATGCCTTAGGACTCTTCCACATTTGGAACCAAGAAGGCTAAAGGCTGAAGATCACTTAGAAGCAAGTTAGGCAGCTCCTTTGGTTTCCACGTGAGGACACTGATGCTCAGAAATTGAAGTAACTCCTCCGCGTCACACTTGGTCCATTCAGAAACGTTGTGGAGGAACTCCTGGCCATCTCTAAGGAAATGCTGACCAAAGAGGGAGTGTGTGGCCTTTAAATGTGTCAGTTTCCTAGGGCTACCATTCTAAGTACTGCCAACTGGGTGGCTCAAAACAACAGAAATTTATTCTCTCACACTTCCGTTGGCTAGAAATCTGAAATCAAGGTGTTTACACAGCCATGCTCTCTCTGTAGGCTCTAGGGAGGATCCTTCCTTACCTCTTCCAGGCTGCTGTTTTCTGACCATGTTTGATAGTCCTTGTCTTGTAGCTATACACTTCAGTACCTGCTTTTGTGTTCCCATAGTCTTCTTCCCTGTGTGTGTTTATCTGTGTGTCCTCTCCTCTTCTTATTAGGACCCACCCTAATCCAGCAAGATCTCAGCTTGATTATATCTACAAAGGCCCTATTTCCAAATAGGATCCCATTCACAGGTATCAGGGGTTAGGACTTAAACATATCTTTATGGGGACCATAATTCAACCTCTAACATAAGACAATCAGTTCCATGCCCCTGGAAGTACTCCAGCAGGGACTGGGTACCTGGTAACAGATATGTAGTCAAGGAGGCATGGAGTTTTCTGAGCTTAAATAAGGACCACTGCCAATACTGAGAGCAAAAGATTCTGTGAAACAAACACAAGAAAAGAAGTTAGGTTGCTTTCTTTTCCAGTTTTATTTGCTTTGAGTCCAGGAGGACAGCTGTTTGCAGATTTCTCTCTTTCTCTAATTCCACCGATCCCTTACAGCTATAGACAGTTCATCTTTGAATGGATCTCCAGCATCAGCTGACCTGGCAGTTCTCAGAAGATTTGACCAAAAAGATCCTCTGATTTTTTTTTAATGTTTTATTGATCAAATACTTACAATGCAAGTTAGCATATTAACAATTCTGAGATGTCCCATGGTGAAAAAGCTTGTTGAATTTCTCAATCCTGTATCTCCCCAACATTATTTTGTCATGGAGCCCTTTGTTCATTTTGCAAACCACTAGTATCTCAGTCAGCACTGTGGAAACACGAGTCTAACCCAAAGCTCTCATTTTGTCCTTGACGAAATAGACACTCAGAGAAGGGAAAATGCCAGACTCTGTTTTGGAGTCTACTGTACCCACTACTTCTTACCATGAGTGTGACAGCACATCCCTAAGCAGGTCTGAATGACCAGCATTTTATTTAACAACTCATCTGCCAATAGATCATGTCTCAGGAATGTGGGACTGAGACAATGTGCTGTGAAATGAATGGATTTACAAACCAAGGGACCAGCCCTGTGCCCTGCTCATTAGGAACAATTTGCATGCAGAACATCAGTGCGACAGGCCCAGCGAGGGATTTGTTTAGCTCATTTAGAGTAATGGAGACAAGAGATTAATCACTTGAACACTGATGTGCTTTGCATCTGCAGCCCCACAGTGCATGCCCACCCAGCTGAACCTGATCTGGCGCCATCTTGTCTCTGATCTGGAAGTTCTGCCAGTGTGTATGGCAAGCCTGTGGGATCTAGCCTGGGGCTTCCATCCACAGAGAGCACAGACCAACTACACGGATTGGAGGGGCAGCTTAGAAGACTGTCACGTTTGTCTTGATTTCCTCACCATTTGCTTCCTGAGTCCTCATATGCACATGGTCTCATATGGACATCCTACCTGTATCTTTGCCCTTGCCTTCTTCCCTCCAATACAGTAGGAATAGTCTCCTCTCCTGTCAATAACCTCCCTCCCACCTGTGCTCTGCACTCCCATCCCCTCCTGCCATCTGTTTGTCACTGAATCTCTGTTCTCCATCAACACCTCCCTCTCTGTTTTTTCTAATTTTCCTTTTGTATGTATGCATAAACAGAGAGGTTAATAACTTTCCCAAGGTCACACAGCAACTATAACAATAACAGTAAATTAACTTTGTATTTCTGTCCAAATGCTGACAAACTTCTCTACTCTCCTTCACCTCCAAACTTCTCAAAAACATTGCCTATCATGCAGTTTCTCTTCCTCACCACATTATTCCATCTTCAACTCACTTCAAACAAATTTCTGCCTCATCACCTATCCTCAATTCATCAGCCACCTTCATGTGGCCAAATCTGACATATATTCTGAAGTCCTCATTTTACCTGAGCTCAGTACCATTAAAAAAAAACATTGACTATTGTTCTTGAAACCCTCCTTGATTTCTTCCCATCTGATCTTCCATTCCTTCTCAGTTTTTAAATCTGGCTCCTTCTTTCCAACCTAAAAGGTTGTGGCCCCAATAAATTAGTCTGAACTGCCTTTTCTTCTCCTGGATTCTTTGATCTGCTCTAGTGTGTTCTGCTTTTCTCACTGTTCACTTTCTCTGTAGACAATCCCAAGCATTCTCATGACTTTAAATAGCATCACTATGTCAACAGTCCCCAAATTCATCTTCCCAGTACAGAACTATCTTCTGAAATCTAAACTCATGACCAGTTGTTGACTTAACATTGCCACATGTCCCAAACTGAAATCCTTGCTGCTCTCTCAGCCTTACACACATCTCCATCAGCTTTTCCTGAATAGTGTTTCCTATCTATGTCAATTACCTAATTTCTCATGCCAGAAATTCAGGGGCCATTTTTTATACCTTTCAGTGCCCCCTTCCTTCCACTACCACGTTATCAATCACCAAATCTTGCTGAGTCTACATCCAAAATGTAGTGCAAATCTCTCTACTTTTCACCATCCTCACTGCCACGCCACTGGTCAGACAGCCACACACCCACTCGGTGCCCTTCTGAGCTGTTCTCAGCACTGTAGGCAGCTTGATCTGTTTTGTTTTAAATTCCACATCTGATAATTTTGCCCATAAAATGAAAGCCTTCAGTGTTTCCTTTTACTCTTAGAATGCAGTCCACTGTCTTTATCCTAGTCTACAAGGAACTGCATGATCCCTGCCTTAGCCCCCATCTCATCTCCTCCACTTCTCCCATATCCTCAGTGCTCCATCTCCTCTGACATTCTGTTAGCAACTCTAAAATGGCTTGCTCCTCCCATTTCAAGGCATCTACACCTTCTGGTCTCCTTTTTTCCCTTCCAGGAACATTCAAATCTTATCAGCCCCTCCAAAGAGAAATCTTTCCTGACCTGTTAGACCAGGTCAGTACTCCTCATCAGCATCCTTAAAAGCTGCCATGACTGCCTATATTTTTCCTTCATTACACTTATCACAATTTTAATTATATATTTATTTGTATAATTACAGAATTCATGTCTGTTTCCTTGATTAGAATACAACATCTGTGAGGCCAGGCATCGAGTCTTGTGTTCTTTATCATATTATCTCTAACACCAGCACTGTATTTAACACATAATCCCTGTGCAGTAAAAGACTGTGGAATAAAAATAAACAAATCTCACTAAGCTTCCTTTGAAAATGAAGAGGTTGATTTCCTCAGGATCACTGTCCGTTCACTCAGCTTCAGAGTATTTCAATCCAATTTACCTCATCCCTCTGCATGTCTGTCAACTAGTCTGAGAGTTGGAGAAACATTAGCCCACTCTGCCTATTTCATTGGTGTAGCCTAATAAAGAAGTGGGCCAGATAGGGCTTGCTGAAGCTCTATTAACACACACTAAACTCTATTTAAAGCTGTTTGCCCCAGACCAGCTCTGCAGAGAGGATGGTGGGCTGCTGTTGTGATGTGAAAATACAAGTTTGGGTTTCTAGGCTTTACCTAATACCAATTTACGTATATGACCTTGGACAAGTTTGTCCCATTTTCTGAATCCTAGTTTATCCATGTACAAATGAAGCAATTGAGCCAGATATTCTTCAAGGCCCATTCCTTCCATGTTGTTCCATGACCAACTCATCTTTACTAAGGTATAGATGGCTTAATCAAATGCTTTTTCAGACAATTTGTGTTTTCATGGAATTTGTGTTTTCACTGGAAGAGGGCAATGCTTATCACATGAAGGCCACATTAAAATGGCGACTGAGGCCCTGAGATACTAAGTGGCCAATCTTCAGGAACAGGTTTTAGTTGCAGCAGCCAGGATTTCCAATCTAGGTATGCTTGTTGTCAGCTGTAGAACCAGGGGCTTCTCCTTTATGCTCTCTGAGCCTCAATTTCCTCACCAGAAATGCAGGGGTAATGAAACTCACCTTGCTGAGCTATCCAGAGGAGCAAATGGCATCATGATTGAGAAAGTCAACTTTGAATTCCAGAATGCTCTGCAGGCAGGCATGGTTCTTATTCCTAACCATTTTAAGCAAGCAGTCAGATGAACCTCCTGCAAAGTGGGAGTGGGTCTTATTATCCTTCCTGGCAGAAGCCTGCTATAGAGTTTGGGAAACAAAGGGTGACATAAGAAGCCTTAGCACCTTAAATTGTTCTCAGCTCTCAGCCTGCAGTGCAAAGAACAATTTTTTATCCAGAGATGGCAAAATTGAGCCTGGAGTAACTTGATACTGCAGGCTATAGTCTCACAAATGATTTATTAGTTGAGGCTGCTCTGAGCTCAGAAGTTTGCACACTGCCCAGGGCCCCTCGCTCCAGGAAGGAGTCTTGCCTCCCTTGGTGAATGAGTCTCTCTGGAGATGAATCTGAAAACTCAGTTTGTCCCCCGGCACTCTCTTGGTAGCTCTGTTTTGGCCCCTGCCCTCAGATCTTCCTCTTGTGCATCCACTTGGATTGGATAGAGAGGGACATGGACTCTTGGAAAGGAGTATGCCTTAGACTGTCTCTGCATTGTTTTTGTGGGAGAGGGACATCAAATATAAATAGTTTAAAATTTGAAACCTGCCCTTTATTATCTTTTTTAAACTTGGTAAGCTTGTTTCCTTTTTTGAGCCTGTTTCCTCTCTTTCAAAATAGAGACATTAATGCCTTTGTCATAGTATACTGTGAGAATAAAAAAAATGAAATACGGGTCAAGCCTTTAGTTCCATGTGTGACACATTATATGGGCTTGCAAACTATTGGTGATTTTTCTTCCTTTAGGAGAGGGCAAGAGGTCACCGAGGCCATGCAATTCAAAAGACATTGTCTGCACCAGATATTTCTCATTTTTGTTGCTGAATACATCAGCTAGTTATTGCTGCATAAGAAACAGCTGCAAATCTCAGAGACCATGCATTTATTCATAATCGAGCTCTGCTGATCTTAGGTAGGCTCAGCTAGACCACTGTAAGCCGAAAGTTGGGTAAGTTCTGCCCTATGCGTTTCTTGTCCTTCTTTAATAAGCTAGCCTGGGCTGCTCTTATAGAGATGGAACTGGTACAAGAGAGCAAAAGGGAATATGAGATGCCTCTTAAAGTCAGACTTAGAATCAGAATTCAATCATTTCCTTCCCTATTCCACTGTCCAAAGTAAGTCATATAGCTTAGTCTAAATTCAAGAGGTGAAAAAAATGTACCCTTTCTTTAGTGAGAGGAAGTGAAAGTGACTTGGTAAAGGGCATGAATACAGGAAAAGTTAAATAACCAGAGCCGCTAATGAAATCTACCACCGTTGCCCTGTATCCCTCTTCCCATATGTGGAGGGGAAGCATACCATAATAAGTGGGAGGAGAGCTCTACCTCCCCCTTCCTAAGCAACAGGGAGAAAAATATTCCCTCTCCCTGCTCCTGCTAGATAAAGTAGAGAAAAATAAAACAGGCAGGCCAATCATATACTCTAGATAACTCATATGGCTCAGGATATTGAATCTTTTTAAAATTCTATTTATTTTTATTTTTGAAATTCATTTTCAATTCATCTTTTAATTAGGTAATGTGTGCACATGGTGCAAAATTCAAAATTCAAAGGATCTAAATGGGGACATACAGTGAAAAATAAGTTTCTCTTCACTGCCTTCCTTCCTTCACAGTTCTCTTACCTAATGGCAACTACTATAATCATGATAGTTTGTAGCCTTTCAGAGAAGTCTCAACATTTCTCTCTCTCTCTCTCTACATATATATATATATATATATATATATATATACAAGCATCAGCATACATATAACTTTTTGCTTTACATACAGGATGTACATAATAGATACATGATTCTGTCCCTTGATTTTCCATTTAGCGATATATCTTATAGATCTTGCCAAGGTATGAGCTACCACGTTCTTTTAAACAGCACCAATATTCCATTGAAAAAGGGGACTTTAAGTCTTGAAGGAGTGACTCAAAGTTTCAGAGTTCATTAAAATCGTTTGTGAGGTCTCTGTGTAGATCAGGGGTCCAGCGGCTCAGGTGTTAACAGGTAGAGTGGCGGCGGCAGATGGGGAGAGGGGTGCACAGGATATCTGAAGCAGATCCTTCTGGTGCCAGGAGAGCTTAGCTGCCCCTTGTCTCTTTTGGTTCTACCTGAGCTTGGTCCTACAGCCTTCGCATCAGTCCTGTGAGCCATCTGATATCCTCCCAATACATTCCTTCTCTTCTAAAGTTAACAAAGTTGTTGTTTTTTTCATTTGAAACCAAGAATTCTAGTTAAAACAAGAGTGGTACAGGTAACAAACTATCATTGGGAGATCTGGAATTGGTGTGATCAAAGGAGTCAAAATCAGGGAAAATCCAACTGGTGTTGAATGATGGGACTCTCAGAGATTTCTATGAGAATTAGAAGAGACAATGAACAAAAAGTCTCTAGCACAGTGCCCACGCATCCATGCCAAAAACCTTTCTTGAGTTCCTACCATGCTCCTGGCATTATTCTAGATGCTTAGGATTTAGAAGAAAAGAAAACAGACAATATATCTGGCCTCGTGGAATTTATATTTTAGTGAGGCAGAGATATAATAAAGAGGCAAACAGATATATGAGATTTGTCAGGTAGCAGTAGGTTCTATGAGAACATTTAATGGGGATAGAGAATGAAAGGGATGCTATTTTAGCTATAGATATCAGAAAAGATCTTTCAAAGGGGGTCCACCTTGATTATCTAACACAAGGTTTTACTCAAGCATTTCCTTTTCTGCTTTCAGGTCAATTGTACAGACAGAAAGAGTAGGGGGTTATGCAGCCTAAGGAATTTGAGAGGTAGCTCCCTTACTGTACCCTAAAATTTTGCTCTAATACTTGGCCTGTAATTAATTGTTCAATATTTCCAGGGAAGGCACTGCAAGTTGCAGTGCTCTCTACCCAGGTGAGAGACTTAGTTAATAAATACCACTTACTAGCGCTGGAGTATAAACTAGTTATCAAAGGACCTCTAAGGAGGTGGGAAGAATGGATGAGATTCAGACTTCATGTGGAAAACATCAGTGAATTCCTTTAGCTGAAGAATCCCTTTCACATTCTTTGGCTCTTGGGGTTCTCCATAATCAAACTCCAATTTGTCTTCCAAGGGCTCTTTCTCACTACTTGGTAGATTCTACACTATAATGGTGATAGACCAGAATATCTTCCAGAAAATATTTATTCCCCTCTCCTTCCCCCTGGGAAACATAATTTCTTGCTCCACTTTAGGATTGGCTATGTGCTATGGTCAGTGGAGGGTGAGGAGAGATGTGACACACAGGTTTTAAATGTGCGTACACAATTAGATTTGTTCTCTTCTGCTTCTGGGAACCACAAAGAACAGGTCCTGGTAGTTACTAGTCAAAGGAGAATATAGACACATGTGGAGGAGACCTTAAGCATGAAGCCCAGAGTGTCAGATAAATCTAAAGAGGTGGATAAAAGCTTGTTGTAAGCCACTGAGTCTTGGGGCATCTTGTTATGCACGTTTGCAACAATAGCTAACGGATACGATAATCAAACTACATAATTCAAATAATTCAATGCTACTTCTATAGGTCTTATGTGAGGAAGTTTTGCTCATGTTATCCCATCCGCCTGAGATAGTCTTTCTCCCCTAAACCATTGTGTCTGCATATCTAAAGCATAATTCTTAAGAAGATATAAACTGGAGACAAGAAAAAATAGGCTTCATAATACTGTTTGGTCACTTACCAGCTCGGGGAAATTATCAGCTTTCCTATGCTTCAGTTTCCTCTTGTATGAAATAATATTAATGAAGTCTACCTTTATAGGCTGTTACAAGCATTCTGTATATCATATATGTAAAGCTTGGCACTTACTTGCTGAGCACATAATTCAAATTGTTTATCACCTGTTTTCTTGGACAACTTTACAACAATCCTTAAAGACAGGTCCTATTAATATCACTGTTACAGATAAGGAAACTGAGGCCCAGAGCAGTTAATTTACTTTACTTCCAGCTATTAAATAGGAATCTGAGGATACAAATCAGGCTGCGAGTTCCAGAATCTGTACTTTGACCACTTTGTTACGATGCTTGGGTGATCGCTAAGATTTTGTTCAGTTCCCCTGCTATATGGTTCCTTGGTCAGAAATCTCAGTGTCAGAGGCCAAAATAACTGCGATGTCTTGTTCAAGCCCAGAATTTTCCAAAGTGTGAGATGCACACTGCTGATGGTTCAGGAGGTGATTTAGATGGGACAGGACACTGAAGGCACTGAATCATATTGTGAGAAAGTCATTTCCTTTTCAATTATCTTTAAATGTCAAGGGAAAAAATCTTAGTTGGGTGCTAACGTCTTTAACACTTCTAACACTTGATAATCTCCCCACTTCCACTCTTTTTTTTATGACAAAGAGAAAGCAGGCTCAGGCATAGATCTTCTGTTAAGTAACAGGATCCTCTTACAATTTCAATAGCAGTAGCATGTTTTCGTTTATTATTATTATTATTATTTTACCATTGTCTTCTATTTAAAATATAATTCTGGCTTTCCACTTACTGTGATGATTTAGAGTTCATTTTGAACATGTTTTTATTTAACTAGAAAGGTTTGATTTAAGAAAAAGAAGGCAATAAATAATATAAATGGTCTATGTATAGCAAAATGCTATGAAGATGGTACTTGAATGCCTGTAGTTTGGGAAATACTGTTTTCTGAAAGAATTTTACATTTCGCTTTTATTGATCTGTCTGTCAGCCTCCCTCTTGACCCCTCTCCCTGCCCCTTATTTTGGTCCCCAAATAATGTTTAAGGAGTTGACTGATAACAAAACTGTATGCATTTCTAGACATTTGAAATACCACAGTAAGCCTGGTTGTTTGAAATAATGTAGCCCAATGAAAAATACACTAAACAAGACAAAAGGAACCTTGGGTTGTCTTCTGGTATCTGCCTCGGTTAGCTCAGCACTCTTTAACAAATTGCTCTACCTCTCTGAGCTTAAGTTGCCCCATTTATAAAATAAGGGGTTTTAACTAGATGATAACTTTTCATTTCAAAAGTGTGTGAATATTTTCAGTGTTATTTTTATTAAAAGAATCACTTTACCATTGAGAATTTCAAATGTTTTTATAATAACCCCTCAGAATCAAGGGCAATAATATATTTGCCATAGAAAGTTCATTAGCATATTTTGATAGTTTTTGATCATTTTTGCATGTTTTAAAATGAAACATTTGGTAAAAATTAAACTTTGTATGCAAATGAGTGCAACAAGCCTACTTTTGGAATAATAATTCATTATCTCGCTTATAATATATGTGAGTGGCTTCTTTTTTTTTTCCAGTACACCGTAGCTATTAAGTCAGCATGTTGGAAGTTTACCAAGAAAGTATAACAGAGGATCCAATTTTCATTTGCATAAATCCCAGAATTCCACCTGCTGAAAATTGTAAGCTATTAATAGGTGACAAGACTGTCACTCGATGTTCATTTATAATGCTGTCACTGGAACCTAATGAACATTTAGGACATATTTCAGGAATTGTTGTAATTTTTTTCCTTTTGCCAGACAGAGGAAAGTGTTTGTGCTATAGCAAAAAGATTTTACATTGGAAAGGCACTGCTAGCAAAGGTGTTGGGTTTTTCTCTGAGCAATTTCCCTTCTTTGCTTTTTCATATATAGAATTGTATCATTATGATATATTAAGCTATAAAGAAGCTTTAGAATCTTTCACTTTCATGCCTTTATTTTAAAGGTGTAGAAATTGAGACCCAGAAAGATCTAGTCATTTGCTCATGGTTGCACAGTTAGTAGCAGTGCTGGGACTAGAATCCAAGTCTCTTGATTTCTTGTTCAGTGTGTTCAGGCATTTCTACATGTGTTGGTATGAGAGATGTAAATACAAAGACTATATATATATATATATATATATATATATATATATGCATACAAACAGATGTGGTAGCCACTATGCATATAGATTTATCATCAGTGACAAGTCTAGAGAACCATGAAGTTGGTCAAGTTTCTCATCCATATCATAGTCTTACCTCTCCTCTGACCTCTTTCTGAACCACCCACTCCAACCAAATGATCACCTTTCCCCAACACAGCCAGAACTTGGCAATTAATCTGTGCTGAACTGTGGAATTGTTTGCTTGAAATGTAATTTCAGGTAAATTTTGTCTATTGCACTGGATTGTAGATTTGTTGAGTGAGACTGTGCTCTCCCCAGCATTCCTTGCTTCACAGCACCTAGTCCAGGGCCAGAATGTAAAATGACTAAAACTCAAAGGAACCTGTAAAATAAAATGGTCAGACCTACTGCTTGCACTGAAGTCAGTGGTTTGTCTAAGACTGCACACCTAGTTGACAATGGGGGTGTTCATAAAACATATACATCCCTTAGATGTTAATTATGTAAAGCAATGCATTGGCACTACAGATGGGTGTCTTGAATACTTGTCATTTCAAGGTAACCAAAGAGTATGCCAACTCCTGTTTAAAATAAACTTTCTTATCAGCTTAATAAACTATGTGTATATTTTATATTTTACTGTGAACATGTAAATATTGATAGATTAACAAATAGGTTGGGGAATTTATGACCGCAAACCCAGAGCAATGTAAATGAAGTGGTGTCGGGACACACTCACAAAGGTCAAGTGTCCAGATGTCTGGAATGTAGGCTCTGGGAGCAGTGAAGAGCCTTTAGGTCTGAGATCACACGAAGACAAGTAAACTATACCCACCACCTTTCCTAACTTGCATAGACCACACAGTGCAATGTTTATACTCTTCCAAGCTGGACCGTAGGATAGTGAGAGGTTACAAGCACTGGCTTTGGAATCAGAAGCATCTGGATTTGAATCCTTGTGCCTCTCTATGAGCTTTGTGACTTTGAACAAGTTAATTAGGCTTTTTGGAACTTTATTTTATTTGTAAAATGAAAATAATTTTCCTACTTCATGAATTATCATTAGCATTAAATTAAAGGTGATATCTTAGTGAAGTGTTTTGGACAAACACCTCTCGTAAAGTATAAACAATGAGTAGCTGTTGAGAGTAGCAGTGGTAGTCATAGTTGTAGAATTTAACCAATATGCTAGGAAGACAAGACCCTTATAGCTTTATTTGAAAATTTTTAGAGCACTAATTATTATATCATTCCCAAGATGTCCCAGAATTTGAATAATATTAAATGATATGGATAATTTTTATACATATTTTAAAAGACAAATAAAAGTCTATATATTACTCCCTTGCTTATTAAACCATTGTGATTAGTTTCTTACCACATAGTGTGATATTCAAGGCCCTTCAAATCTGGGTCCAATCTGTCCATCTAATCTCATCCCAATCCACTATTCAACATGAAAACCATGTTCCAGTCATTCTGTTTTCCTCATCATTCCCTGCCGATGTTCTATTGTTTCATTCTTCCATGCCGCCATATCCACCCTCTTCTTTGCTTGAAGAACTCTAGTTTAATACTCAAGACCCAGCTGTGAAACTTTCTCTGATCACATCAGTAAAATGGGAATGATGTTGACAGCTAACATTTACTGAGCACTTATCTGTGACAGACACCATGTTCCAGGCAGTCATGTCATGCTCTACAATGCTTTCCATTACAACATTTGCCTTGGTGAGTTTTATACTCCCTGTCACCCTCAAAACTAGACATTGCTACATGAGGGTAGAAGCCATGTTCCACTCATCTTTGCAGTCCCAGGGAAGATCCCTGTATTAGTTAGCCAAAGAGATGCTGATGTAAAATACCAGAAATCTGTTGGCTTTTATAAAGGGTATTTATTTGGGGTAGAAGCTTATAGTTACCAGGCCATGAAGCATAAGTTACTTCCTTCACCAAAGTTTGTTTCCACATGTTGGAGCAAGATGGCTGACGATGTCTGCCAAAAGTTCAGGCTTCCTGGGTTCCTCTCTTCCCAGGGCTTGTCCCTCTCCAGGCTCAGCTTCCCTGCTCTCGCCACAAGGCCAGCTGTAGACTGTCAAGCGACCCCACTCTGTGCCTCTCCCCGGGGCTCGATTCTCTCCAGGCTCAGTTGCTCTGCTTCTCTGTGTGCTCACTTCCCAGGCTCCAGATCAAAACTCCAGCATCAAAATTCCAACTCTTTTCTCTGCTGTGTAATTTTCTCTGTAAGTCCACACCCACCAAGGGGGTGGGGACTCAACATGCTACTGATGTGGCCCAATCAAAACCCTAATCATAATTTAATCATGCCCAGGTACAGACCAGTTTACAAAAATAATCCAAAATCTATTTTTGGAATTCATAAATAATGCCAAATGACTGCAATCCCCATGTAGGTTCTCAATTACTATCTGTTGAATTGATGAACAGTAAGGTTAGGGTTGTAATTAATAAATATTTGTTGAATTCAAATTCTGTAGAGGAGATTCAAATGTCAGATTGGAGACCGGGCTAATGACTCTAAGTTTCCTTCAGACTGTATGATTTTATGATCTAGCCTTGCATAAATTCAAACACAGCCCCTCATGTTGGGAATTAGGATTGAAAGTAAAAGCAGAGGCACCTGATATCTCATGCATATTTGAGCTCTCAGACGTCCCCATCCTACCAAGGCCCAGACATGGATTCACGTGCAGTCACACATCTGGAGCTTTTCTTCCCCACTGCCTTGAAAGAATCCCTGTGGCTTTTCAGCAGACCGTGCATGAGGGTATCTATAAATAATCACCCAAATGTAATGCCACCCAGCCCGCAGGGTTAAATATAGACATTGGATTAGCTCCAGGGAGGAGGGGACAAGTGGTTCCCAACTCAAAGAAACTGTTATGAATTCCATTTGCTGTGTGAATATGTACAGTGGTTGTTTCCTTCCATAAGAACACCAAAATAGCAATTAATGCAACGCTAATGTTATAGTTGCTACTGTCTCCCCTGATTAATATCTCCCCATCTGTATCCCAACACAGATGCCACGGTGTTTAAACATGTATGTCAAATGACAGGTCTCCCCACATATGCCCCTACCTTCTGCTTCATGCCCCTGTTTCTCTTTGATGGGAAAAGTTGTTGTTTTGAGTTACAGCATGCCATCTTTCACATTTATATCATGGATCTCAGTAGAAGAGTGGAAAGAGCAGATCTTTGACTTCAGTCAGAACAGGGTTAGAGTCCTTGCTTCACATCCTACCAGATATGTGCTCTTGGAAAAGTTACTTAACCTCTCTGAGCTTCATCGGTTTCTGTATTTATAAATGCAGATAATCTTGGTTACCTGAGAGTGAGTTGGGAAGGTTTGACAAGATACTATATGTAAATTGTCTGGACCACCAGTAGACTCTGGGCAAAATAACTCATCTATTTTTCAGCCCATAACCTCATTTTTAGACCTCTGAAGATGAAATGGTCATTACTGATTATCTGGTCTACTGCTTGCATTTCATAGATGAGGAAAATTGAGGGTTAGAGAGGAAAATAATTTATTTCAGAGGTGTCAGACGAAGTTAGAGACTAGCTAGCACCAGGATTCAAGTGCACTGCCTTCAGACTGAGGGCTTTTTCCAGCATTGTTCATCTATTCGTTCATTCATTCATTCATTCATTCACTCATGCTTTGTGTGTATGTTTATAATATTTGCTGAGCACCTGTCAAGCAGTAGTTGTCAAAGATATGGAAATGAACAAACAAATACACTCCCAACCACCCATTCTGACTCCCATTTTGGCTCAGGACAGAGTTAATAATAATAATTAACACTTTTGAGCCTTCTCCATACTATTTTCAGCACTTCACATGCATGAACTCATTTAATCCTCCCCAAACCATGTGAAATAGATAACATACTGTTCCCAATTTTACCAGTGAGGAAAACTGAGGCATAGGCTGCTTATGTAATTGTACAAGTTTGTGCAGCTAGTAAGTGGCTGTTCTAGGATGTGACCCCAGGCAGTGTTATTTTCAGGTTCATGCTGATAACCTCTAAATTATATCATCTCTTGATGCAGAAATTAGACCAGTGATTATACCACGACCATCCAGGAAAGCACGGGGACTGTAGGAGTTCCATACTGGGCTTCTCAAGCCATCAAGTAGGAGCCAGAGAAGGCTTCCTAAAGGAGCTGATTTTAGGATAGATGCTGCACATATGATATTGTTACCCATGGGCTAGAAGAGAGTAGGGTATGGTTTACTCTCAAGGAGAAAATTTGGTAGATTTACGTGGTGCCAGGCATGAAATTCCGAGTTAATGATAGAAACACAAGGTAGAGAAAACCAACCTTATGTTTGGTAGCACTTTAAAAATTTGTAAAGCATTTTCATAAGTATTATTTACTTGAGCTGTATAGTATTGCCTTTGTGATAAAGGCAGGACATGAATTATTTATTCCAATTTTACAAATAAGAAAACCTGGGCCCAGAGAGATGATAGTTTTGATCAAAGATGCTAAGCAAAATTGTAAAAGACCTAGGAATAAGATATGGTTCTTCTAGTTATTTAGGGCATTTTCTGCTCTCTATCTTGCTCCTCTCTTTTTCTATATA
This sequence comes from Cabassous unicinctus, assembly GCA_029593785.1. Lineage (NCBI taxonomy): Eukaryota > Metazoa > Chordata > Mammalia > Cingulata > Chlamyphoridae > Cabassous > Cabassous unicinctus. The sequence continues at coordinate 16,578 of JAQZBX010007158.1, forward strand.
TCTAATCTAATAATGGAGAAAATCTCAATAATTTAGAGAAATAGAGAATTAGTCTGCCCATATTATTGTCTCCCCCTAACATAAGATATTGGAGTCAAGGTTTGGTATAGTTCTTAATCTCAGACAGAGCTCAACGGAATCCTGAAACCAGAGCCTGTACTGTATATATTCTACATTGTTGGTTAAAGTGAGAGGCATTTGTGCTGCCAGAAAAGCGAAGCAATGGGGAATGATAGACTTGTGTTCTTGCCCTGGGAGAAAGATTTACCAACCCTAGAGTGGGTGTGAGCGAAAGGAGGCCACAGATAAACCCATCATTTTTCAAAGAAAATGTGCTTTGGATCATACAGAGGTTCTGCTCTATATGACAAGAAAGCAATAACGGTATCTGTTAGAAGCTTTTTTAAAGACAGGTATGGCACTCTGATCATCCAACACATAAACCTCAGTGGCCTCTGGCAGCATCTCATATTGGGACACCTTGCTGATTGGGTGAGTCAGCAATGAAATGTATCCCTAAATAGATTGTACTGCTGGATGAGTGTTGGATGGTGTGAACAGGCTTAGACTGCAATATCATCCAATGGTTCTTAACCTCTTTTGAGTCACTTGTCCTTTCTAGAACGTGATGTAAAAACAAGGACCCTTCCTCAAAAAATGCACATAGGCATATCTGTGCAAAATTTCAATACATATCCAGGGAGTCCAAAGGCCACCCTGAGGTCTGACCGTGGACATTCAAATAGTCTATATACAAAAGGGTAAAAAACTTGGGAGTTTTTAATTATTTAGTTACATTTCAGAGGAATTCACTTATATATTTCTATGAACGGGATGTAATTCATTACTGTGCTTCTGTTGACTAGAAAAATAGTAGGTATTCAAAAAACTTTGGTTGAATTGAACTGATATATGATATAGTTAAATGAGGATATATGACATAGTTAAATTAGCTATTGCTGCATAACTGACCACTCCAAAAGATAATGACTTAAAACAGTAGCCATTTATTTAGCTAATGATTCTGCACGTTAGCAATTTAGGATAGGTAGGCTCAGCTGTATAGTTCCTTTGGTTTCACTTAGATTCCTTCACGTGTCTGTGGTCAGCTGTGAGCCTGCTACAAGGTGTCTTTTGCTTATCTTGGCTGGGTTTTTTTCCCATATTTGGGAACTTGACTGGGACAAATGGATTGACTCAGTTCTGGTCTACATGGTCTGTCATCGTCTAGCAGTATGACATGAGCTAGTTCGCATGATAGAGACAGGCAAAAATATGCCTTTAGTCTCGGGGCACCTTGGCTAGTTTCGGATGCCAAGGCCATTCTCTCTGTCTCTCTCCTGCCCTGTTTTACATGGTTCCTCCTGGAAATGCAATGCCAGTGGCCACTATTAAGTCACCCATGTTTTGTTTTCCCTTTGTCCTCAGCTAGAAAAGAGTTGAATCATTAATTCACATAAATAATTCAATGACCCATATCCAAATTCTGTCTTTTTTTTTTCTTTTTCCAAATTCTATGTTTTGCTGTCAGGGATAATATCATCTATGGGTAGCATGGAATTTAGCATTCCAGAGGAAGATGGTAGTGGCAGGGCTAGGAATAATAGGGCAACTGAAATAAAGGGCAGAAGATCAGTGACCATCAAGTAGAACTTAAGGCTGTAACTCTGATTATATGTGAGAGCAACTTCCTCACCTCTCCACTCTCACCATCAGGATTAACTGGTGTAAAACCCTAGGGAAGAAAGCAGCCTGAATTCCTGAAAGCCAGGATTAAGTCTGAAAACGTGATTTGGGATATTGCTATCAAAGTAACATGTGTGTTGGAGAGAACACACAGGCAGCCTTCTGGCCACTCCTCCTAGCCAGGTGAAAAGCTCCCTCCTTGAACTGCCGTGGCCCTTGTGGCTGCTCATCATCTATATTACAACCGCCTCTTTAACTGGCCAGGTCACCCACTAGCATGTAGGTTCTATGGGGGCAGAAACCTCATCTGTACCACTGCACTCAGCTCAGATACTGGCACATGGGAAGGGTCCAGTATGTAATTGTTGACCCAAATTCCTTACAACTCTTCTTTATGGAAAGCATAAGAATGTGAAGAAGGAACAAATGTGACAGGTCTAGGATGTGACAGAGCAGGGTATGGCGTTCAGGCCGGTGGCCTCATCACATTGCAATCATCCATAAGATCCACTCCCAACTCCAAAGGTCTGATTTCTCTGATTCAACTACAAGGCCAAGGTGTTTCCAGGAGTGGTCAGGCAGCTTACAATGGGTCTATCAAAATGCAAGCAATTACGATGTAGGTGGAAAAACAATGATAATAATCGTAGTAATCATCATAAAAGAGACATGCTGTTCTTTTCAACTCTTATTAACCTGGATTTTATTTAAGAGATTTCCAATTAGCTTCTTGTATCCGCACAGTTAACCTTTTCTAGCTTTTCTCTTCAGGCTCTCTCTCTCCCCAAGCCCTCAGCCTTCATTTCTGCCCATGGAGTCTCACAGGAATAGCTGGAATCCAGCCTCCTGAACAGCTCCTGAGCATGCGATAATTGCAATATAATTAATGAATTAAAAGAATGAAATGTTTTAAGTGCTTTCAATATTCCCTTTCCTATAATTATCTACAGGAAACATGTTCATTAACAATCTTGTGCTGACAGCCCCCAGGCTCTGGCTAAGCTAGCTCAGCTTCCAATAAGAAAATGAATTGATGACCTCTCTACCCCATGTCTCCAACTTGATGGGGAGAGGGAAGGCCAAAGCAGGACCATCACCTGGAACAGTATTGGCCAGATCAGACTCCCTCCCTCCCACACAGTCTCAGGGCACCTTGGCTAGTTTCAGATGCCAAGGTCACTCTCTTGGCCTCTCTCCCCCAGCCCTGTTTTACACTGTCCCTCCATGAAATATGATGCTTGTTGGTCTCTATTAAGTCCCCCATGTCTCATATTGTCTTCCCTTTGCCCTCAGTTAGGAAAGAGCTGAATCATTAATTCACCCAAGTATTTTAAAGACTCAGCTGCTTTAACACTGTGCCTTGCAGCCAGGGGTAACATCATCCAGGTTTGGGAGCCACACAATGCTCAAAGCCACAGCATACACCTGGCACAGCCACCTGGGAGTTACTTGTACTTGACTCTTGGGGAGAGGGGACATATTTCTATTAAGTTAACTATTGGTATTTAATGGAATAGAATTCAAAACACACATGGATTTTAAAAGATAAAGCATAATACTTACAAAAATACATGATTATGGGGGGCTGCTGCAGGCCAGCTCCCCATTACTCCAGGAGCACCTGGTCACTAGTCACATCAGTGGAGATATTTGTTCCTAACTTTAATCTAATGAGATACTCCTATGATCAGTGCTTGGTTCAAACTCAGGGCAACTAATCTTAGATTGGGAGATTTCCATCAGTATGACAGACTAATGAGAGGGACATTTGGGGATAGGGTTCCTTCCTGGAGCTCCCTAGCTTTCTTTACTTATTAGATATGTGAATTTGCAATATGTGGAAGTTACAAAGTCAGGTCCAGTGCAGAATGCACTGATAAATGAAACAGGGACTGTGCATGCAAATGTTTTATAGACTAGTGGGGGAGATCAGATTTCCATCTATAAATAACTGTAATAGGGACAGGGCGATGAGCTGTCAAGGAGGAGCAGTAAAAGTGCTGTGGAAGCCCAGAGGGGGAGGAGATTATCTCCAGGTGACGAGATCTGAGTTGGAGGAGGAAACCATTTGGCTGGACCTTGAAGGATGGGTGAAACTTGGATGAGCAGAAATACAGGAGGATGGTTGTTACAGTGGCAAGAACAATTCTCAGCAGAGGCACAGAGACTAAGTCCAGGGAGCAGGGATCTGGCCAGGGATGGGTCAGGCATGGGGCAGTTGCAGCTGAACGTGCAGCTGGGGAAGCAAGGCTGGAGGGGCAGATTGTGGAGAGTCTGTGAAGGACCTAACACATAGCACTCAAGAAGTTGTGTCGGTGGCAGATTTTAAGCATATGAGTGAAAGGAATGTTTGTGTTTCAGAAAGAGAGAGGTGCAGTAGTGTGAGGCATAGTGTAGGAATGTGGGGTGAAAATGGAGTCAGGAATCCAGGTTAGTGAGTCAGTCAATGAGTTCAAGCAGCCAATAAAGAAGGATCGATCTGACAACCCCAGAGTAAATCCCACCATCTACATTATCTACACAAGAAGCTGCCAGGCTGCCATGTATCTGGAAACAAACACAAATGAATGGAAATCAAACAGTAGAGCAGTTGAGGTGATGTAAGAAGGAGCCACACTGAAGAGGCCTGGGAACTTAAAAATTTTTTAAAGATCAATCTTTAAAAAATGATGGTTTGTATAACCAAACCATCTAAGCGTGCATTTTTAAGACAGGGGAAATTGGCAACCAATAGATATTTATTGGGTACATATTTGGAGTACCTACAAGATTCTATTTTGGACACAGTTTCTTAGAGGCAGGCTTGCTGGGGATACTGATTAGATAAGTTGGGCATACAACAGATTTGAGCAGCTGTCAAAATTCTACAGTAAGTTGGGACAAGTGGAAAGTTTAAAGGTTTGTTGAGGTCAGGGCAGGCAAAGATCTGGGCATGCTGCCACCCTGTGCCCTTAACAGGGGTCTTTGAAGTCAGATGGCTCAGAGTTCAAGGCAGTCTGAGGTGGTCAGTTGGGCCCAGAAACAGCAGCAGTCAATTCTAGACCCTCAGACAACTCGAGAAGGCAGGCATCATCCTGCCAGTGTTTGACATCAGCTGGAGGTTTCTCAATGCTCTGAGCCCAGGTCAAATTGTGTCTTAAGTTTTCTTGTTTCTCAAAGGGCCCAGCACTTTGACATTTGTTCCTTTCTTTGAACCAAGCACCATCTTCATATCCTCAAGACATCGTGGTCTCTGAATTAAAATGCAAAGCCAAGACTCCTGATATCACAAGGCTGACAGAATTGGCTTCTGGAGTCAGGATGTTTGAGTTGTCCCTCCTCCTCCTCCTCCTCCTCTTCCTCCTCCTCCTCCTCTTCCTCCTCCTCCTCCTCCTCTTCCTTCTCCTCCTCCTGCCCCTCTTTCTCCTCCTCCTTCTTCTTCTTTTCTTATAGCTCTTTACTAGGTGAGTGACCTTAGGAAAATTTCTTAACATCTCTGAGGAGCAGTATCCTCATTTTTAAATTGAGATTGTGGTATCAGCCTCCACAGGTCATCACAAGGTTTAAGTTAGATAATGCATGTAAACCATTTAGCAGACATCCTGATATTCTTTACTAAGCAAACTTTATTTACTCTTCTTTTCATTATTATGGTCACTCATGGTGTGCTCTCCACAGACTGGCAGGCTAGTGCTTAAGTAAGTATATCATCGTTTCATAATTTTCCTCTCTGGTCATTGTCTCTCACAGTTATAACTGCTTGGAAGGTTTACAAACCAGACTCTGTTCTTGGGTAGTGTATATATTGCTATGATTATTTGGTTGCAAGTTACAGAAGCCCAACTCAAAATGGCTTAAGACAAAAAAGAACATGTAGTCTCACATAAGATGTCTCAAAGATGCCTGGAGGCGCTAAAGTACAATTTCAGGAATCCCTGTCTTATATGCCTCAGCTCTGATTTTCTCTGTTGGCATAATCACCAGGAGATGCAGGATGGGTCCAGTGGCATCATGCTCATATTCTACCATCTGAATAATCCTAGCAAGAAGAAGTGTTCCAGCTAAAGCATTGATGAATTCCATTGGTCAGGCATGGGTCTCCTGCCCATCTGAAGCAATCCACTATGACCATATGGTTGGAATAAGCTAATGTCAGGGCTTCCGACCCTTAGAGTCGAGGGCTGAAATCAGCCCCTGATTCCCAAAGACTGAGAATAAGATGGGGTGATTTTCTCCTGCTGTGGTTCTCAACATTAGCATACTCTAAGGACCTGCTAGACATGCAAATTCTCAGACCCTACCCTAGATTTATTAAATGAGAAATTCTGGTAGAAAGGCCCAGAAATCTGCATTTTAGTAAGCCCTCCATGTGAGCCTCATGTGTGCTGAAGTTTGAAAACCATTGTTCTAGAAAAATAGGCACAGAATATTTCCAGAAAAAGGCATAAGGATGTTGCAAAAACAGATACAAGAGAGTCCTACCACAGTTTGTACCATAATAAATCATCATGTCCATTTTGTAAATAAGGAACTTGAGGACCCACAAGATAATGGGACTAGATCCAGACCTTGTATGTAGTAAGACCATGGCCAGAACTTAGACTCAGGTATTGTGGTTTCTAAGCCAGGACTCTTCCACCAGATCATTGTAAAAGAGAATGAGAGAAGAAACTCCTTTCTTCAAGGCATTGCATCTGATTATGTAGATTCCATTTTTTAAGTAACCACTACCTAATAGTAGAACGCTAAATGTATTTTCAAGACAAGATCTTCTACTGCTCTGGAGGGAATAAGCCCCTGAGAAGTGACAGAGATACATCAGGTAGCAGTTTCCATTCTATATCTGCTCACATCCCAGAAAGCTTTCTCATGCCCAGAGGTTCTGCATGGCCAGATGACATGATTATCTACAGATGTTACTTACTCCAGGGCCAAGTTATTCATATTTTACATTTGAAAATCATTTCCCAGCTAAGGCCAAATGAAATGACCTTTGAAGAATTAACTATACTGAAGTCAACAAGAATTTATTGAGCAGGGAGTGTGTGGCCAGGACCATCAGTCATGTGTGAATTTCTGAGGGAGGAGGAAAGCACGAGCGCTTCCCCAAAGGAAATCACAATTTAGTGAGGGAGATGAAATAAACACAACTAAAGCAATTAGAGGATTTTACAGACACTCTCATTCTCCAGCTATGCTGCCATGTGTCATTTTCTGGTTGTCTGGCATCTGAATCCTCTTCCTGTGTTTGAGGAGTTTTCTACCTTATGAATCTTGGTGAGAAACTGTCCACTCCCCACTAGAGAAGCTGAAAGAGCCAGGAACCCAAGGAGCAAGGGCATGGCCAGCCAATCAGAGGTGCCTCTCAGGAGCTAGTGGCACATGGAAAAGAAAAGAAAAATACTGGGAAAAGATTCATCATGGTGGCGCAGCAGCATCCGCCTGTTTTTCAGCGATACTTTCAGTGACACTAGTGACAAATGTGTCCAAGGTGGTTCCCAAAACTCTGTGTTGGGGGTGTGGGTGGTGCTGGCTCTAGAGCCTGATGCTAAAGAGTGGAATCGCCAGTATCCTCACCAGATTGCTTATGTGCAATGATTTTTCTTATGGGATTTTTGTTGTGTGGACTCCTTTAGTTTTCCAGGCCTCCCTACTAATGCTGTAAGTTTCTCAATATTCTTACACTAAATTTCCGTTAGGTTTAAATTTTTTTTTTTTTTTAATTTTTTTAATTCGTAAAATGATATATAAATACATATGCATATATGTGCATTTGTTTACATAAATGTTATTTGTTATATATATATATATACATTTTATAAAGGTGCCTAGATTACCCAAGTATTACTCAGAAACTACAGGGATTCCCATGCTCCCCACCAGAGTCTGTTTCTGTTCCTTGCCGTCATGTGCCCTCGCTGATGCACGCTGCCTACTTTTGGTCCTTTATATACATCATGATCTCTCCCATAGTGAGATTTGTGCACTCCCATTCTCTTCACCTGGTTAAGCCCTACTCACCCTGCAGTCCCTTGGGTGCCAGCTGGAACATCATTTCCTCATGCAGCTTTACCTGAACCTTCTCAGCTCTCTTTTTCCCTCTCAGCACCCCATACTCTTCCTTTGAAACACTATCCATTTGTAAATGCATGACTATTGATTGATATCTGTCTCTTCAAGCTAGCTTTGGGCTACACAAGGGCAAGAGCTGTATCTTCTACGCACCACTCTGCTCCCGCTGCTGGCTTGGTGTTAGGTGCATGCAAGCTCTGCGTCATCTGGGATTGCTGAACGGAAAGAGTAAAGGACAAAAGTGAAGATTGGTGGTACACAGCTAAATAGTGTAGCAGTTCTGAAAGGGCTGTGAAAATGAAGGAGGCCAGAGAAGATAGCCCAGATTAGACAGATTGGGGTTGAACTTTGAAGTATTTATGAAATGTAGATGCAGGCGTGACAGGGAGATCACATCCCAGATTGACAGATCAGCATGGACACAGGAGAAGCAGAGGGATTTGTCATCATGAGTTCAGGGAACAAGTAACTGATTTATCAGCTGGATCATGGGGTCTGTAGGGGAGGAAGAAGAGGCTAAATTACATAGGTAGACTAGAGCATATTTTGGTGGACTTTTATTTTTTAAAAATCTAGTCGTGGCTTTGCTATTTTTAAGCTATTTGATTCTTGGCAGGTGCCTTATCCTGCCTGAACTTCAATTTCTCCCTCGGTGAAATAAGAATAACGTCTAAGTGGTACTTTCCTTGGAGTGAAGTGTGTATGGTAAAGTAATTTACAATGGTTCTTCTGAAAATCAAACATGACCATCTCCTGCTATGAACACTTCAATGGCACCCCATTGTCTACCAGACATGGCGTGAGATCCATAACCAGATTTTAGGGTTCTCAATCATGTGACTCACATCTGCTTCCCAAACCTGGCATCCTTCTGATCCATCTTCACCTTCATTCATATTTCCCCAAGTTCTTTCAAGTTTCTGTGTCTTCACTCATGCTCTTCCTTCTGACAGTGGTACCTTTCCTTTTTTTTTATCATTTTCTTTCCTATTCCATCTGGTGAACTCTGATTAATTATCCTTTGAAACACAGTTTATGTCATTTTTTTCCCAATAAAATCTGCATTGATCCAGAGTTAATAGTTTTAGCTTCAATAACTATATGACTATATTTTTCCTAAATTTTTATATCTCATATGCCTGGAGCATAGTAGACACTCAACAAATGTTGATTCACTCAGATTTGTTTGTAAACTACTGAACACTAGACACATCTATGAAACATTTCGTGAGCATCTATTATGTGCCATGTTGATAGTGGTGGTGTGGGTGATTGTGGGGGTAGTAGCTGAAACATACAGACTTCTGCAAGGACTTGGTGAACATCTAGTCCAACTGCCCTCATTTTAAGATAGGAAAACCAAGGCCTAGAGAAGTTAAGAGAGTGTTTAAAGCCGCTAAGTAATTCGTAGCAGAGCAAGAGAAAAATCCATTTCTTGTGACCCTTAGCTCAGAAATATGTCCATGTCACTGCCTGCCTTTATATTTATGATGCTAATGATTATCCAGCCTCTTAGCCACATTTAACCATTTTTATAGTCCTAGCTAATGTTACAGAGGATTAAAATTCTTTTTTCCTACCTTTAATATCGTCTCATGTCGCTATGACTAAGTCATAGCCCATGTTTTCCCTCATTTTTAAGATGGCTATACAAAGAGCAGCTTCCTAATATTTGAGGAGTTCATAAATTATAAATTCAGACAATTTCCATTTCCACCCACCTCCTTTCCTGCTGTAGTAATTCTGGAGCCATTTGGTGGTAATTTGTAAATCTTTGAACCTGTAACAGGAGAATGCATAATTCTAAGAGTGCATCTAGAAGAAATAGGTTGCATCCTTTGGAACAATGAACCCTTCTGTAATTGAATAGAAGACCTGAGACAGCGTGAATGAGATCATGTCTGTGAAAAGGTTTGAGCCCCTCAGAGGCAGCCGCTCCATAAATACAAGGCATTGTTGTTCCAGCATTTGTAACACTGCATAATATGAGCACTACTCATTGTGAGAGGAAAATGGTCTGTGCAGGGCTTCATAAATGAGAGCGTGGGCTTGCTCCTCCTCTCCTTGCTCCCAGCTCTGCTCTGGTCTCTAGGACAGTATTTTACCCTATTTTTCATCTTGCCACTTAAGAGAGGCATGAAAATAGTGAATAGAACTCAGCCAGAAGGGCCTGTTCATTCAGTAATTCATCAAATGTTCATTCAGTAATTCATCAAATGTGCCAGTCATAGGCTAGGTCCTTGGTAGACAGCTTGATGGGGTCTGTGCTTTCAAAATCTCTCCAACCCTCCTTCTGGCTTAAAGTGGCTAATTCCACTACGCTGAAACTCTGCCCTTGCTTCATGAGATCTCAGAATTCATATTTATGCAGACATTTTACAAGTCATTTTATAATATCCTCAAAGATCGGAATGCTTTTCCTCCTTTCCCCCTCATAACGTGTCTTAGTTGGTAAGTAACTGCTATGACTTAGGGCTAAAGCAAGGCGAACGATTAGTTCAATCGTTCATTCAGCAAATACTTGCTGAGTGCCTACAACGTGATGGGTAGGCACGACAGATAGAGGCATGGGTAAGAAAGATAAATTCCCTACCCTCGAGGAGGCAGACAATAAAGATTTAAACAAATAAGGATATACCATGATGACAGGTAGTGTAAGCTTAGTGAGTAAAAATAAACCAGGGTGAAAGGATAGAGAATAACTGGGAGGCATTTGAAATAGGCTGATGACAGCTGAATAAGACCTGAGTAAGTAAGGTATCAAGCCATGTGGATGATTGGAGATGACCATGATAGGCAGAGAGAAAAACAAGTGCAAAGGTCCTGAGATTTGAATATGTTTGGGATGTTCCAGAATCACCCAGGATCAGGATGGAGGCCAGGCTGCCTGGGTGCAATGAATAAGGGGTAGAGTAGAAGAGGAGGAGGTCAGAAGGGTAGGCAGGGGCTAGCTTATGCAGGGTCTTATTGACCATGGTAAGGGATAGTGAGTGGTCACTGAGATGAGTTGGCTATTGCCTCTTGTCTAAACTACTGCATTTGCTTCTCACTGGTATCCCTATTTTCAGTGTCTCCTTTTTCCAATCCTTTGTATCTCTCTTTGGAATATCCATCCAATCTTGGATCAGATCATGCTACAACCATCTTCAAAACTTCTCAATAGCTTATTGAAACTTAGATGACTATATTCAAATTCCTCTCCATGGCATTGGAACCCTTCATACGTGGATATGAGCCTATCAGTCCATCCCTGCTCCCTTGCATATCCATCTACCCTCCCTACACTCTCACTGCACTGGACTGTGTGGCATTCCTTGAAAGTGCTCAGCCCTTTTTTAGCATCTATCAGGCCATTCCTACCTCTTTTTTGCTCATCCTGTGGGTCTTCATCCACAGCTATGATTGCTCGCTCTTCCCTGTATGGATCAACACTGTTGTTCTATTTGTACCATGTTTGACCCTGACTGAATGGACATGAGTTGTGTACATGTCAGTCTCCCCAGTGAGAGTGCTGGGATCTTGAGAACTGATATTTGTTGATCTCAGTCTTTTCCGAATCCCAGAAGCCTGCACAATGCCTCGTACTTGGCAGCTCTCAGAAAAGTGAATTTCTTCATTGTAAGCAAAACAACCATGTGAGTGATCATTGTTTGAGGACTTACCATGTGCCATTCCTCTCTGTGGTGACCTGAGAAGGCTTCACTGAGGAGGTGACATTTGATAGGCTCTATGAGAATAAGGACTTTGTTTTATTTGCTACTGTATCCAGGGCGTGTTTGGCATATGTGGGCTCTCTGTATGTATTTATTCAATGAATGAATGAATACGATTGTGATGGTCCAGTGATAAGTGCATGTGATGGGTAGGAGCTGAACCAGGTTTCTGGTAACACAGCTACACATGTGAAAGTACAAGCTGCTCTGCTGCTCCACTCAGTTCTGAGGCCACAAATGAGACCCTTCACCTTGCTGACCTTCAGTGTCATCTTTTGCAAATACTGTGTCTGTACCAGAGGATCTCCTGAGATGCCTTCCAGGTTTAATGCCCTAAGATTCAGAGTCCTGGTTACAGAATAAGGGAAGAAATGGGGAGGATTCATTATTCTGACCACAACCCCCAACTCAAAATCTACCAGCATGTGTCCAGGATGCTATGAACCCTTGCTCTGAAACCTCGCTGCAGGGTTCCTTAAAGCTCTGCTAAGAGACCAAATGCCATGACTTCTCTCTATTCTGACTCACTGGGTAGCCTGGGGTAAGTCACTGCTCCCCACTGGATCTGTTTCTTCATCAGGAATCTGTTGAGTTTGGCCTGGAGAGTCCCAGGGACCTCCTCCTTCTCGTGTTCTGGGCTGCCTCCTGCACGACTTGGAACCAGCAGGAGTCACCATGGTGACTAATATCTTCTGGGGCTTGAACAGTTCTGCTTCAGGGGCCTGCAGAATGGAGCAGGTTCCTGTATGCTCCTTTCTGTTATCAGGATGGAATGTATCCTTTGGCTGTCAGCGATGGGCTTCAGCATGGACCCTTGCCCACAGTGGGCATGATGGCCTGGCTCCAGGAGACCAGGGCCCATGAACTTCAAGACCGGAACCTGAAGAATGGGCTTGATCCAAGTTCTAGGAGGGAAGATATTGTCACTCAGAAGTCAGTTTCACTTAGTAAATGGAAAAGTCCATTTGACCAGAAAACTGTTTCTATAAGGATCCAGAATAAGGTTTGGTTTCTGAAAATCTTGAAGCAGAGCTTATTAAGGGAGGTTCTCCAAAGACCGACAGGTGCAGAACTGAAAACTATTTTCCTGCATGGCCTTATAAAAATTATTTAGCCTCTATGGTCCTCCCCACCCCATGACCTCTTGGAAAGTTGCTAGGGTGTTACAAAGCAGTTGAGTCCCCCCCATGCACACTGGAGTAAGCTCCATGATCACTAACCACTGAACCTCTTAGATTCTTAGATGTGCCCTTGAAGCTGTATCTGTTGTTGTAGCACAATAAATAATCATTGTTGTCTTTAAAGCTCTGCTTCCTCCTCTGATAAATGAATGAAGGAAATTGTCCTCAGCAATGAGGGGAGTTTCCTCATCTAATCAGTTGGAGGCATTAAAGCCAGAACAATGGAATTCATAATTCTGAAAGAAGAATTCCTGCTTTTACTTCGCCAGCTAACTTTTCTTTGGGAATAAAACTTCATTTTCATTAGAGTTTCCAACTTGCAACCTGCCCTGTGGAATTTTGACACGCCAATCACCACAGTCGCGTGAGCCAATCCCTGGAATAAATCTTTCATATATATAAATATCCTGTCAGTTTTGTTTCTCTAGAGAACCCTGACTAGTACAACATGTATTAGTAAGATGCATTGTGCATTGTAAAGTGCTCCTGCTTCCAATGCACCAAGTACGCTTTGGCTTATTGGGTGTTTTAGGGCAAGCAAGGAAAGGGGAAATTAGTCTGATCCACGGAAAGTCATGCCTGCCAGCTTCATGGGATCAGAAAAAGCAGTACCTCAATCCTAACTCTAAGAACAATTTTTAAAAAGATTTTATTACTGTTTTTTTCAATATCTGGCTTTTAGCCCTGTGCAGAGAGCAACAATAGCCTAGATCTCTCCTCCAACTCAGTCATTAGGTTTTCAACATCACATAGAAAGGGGAAGATTTTGATGTCTCCTTTTGCATGGTGGGGGTCCCATCAGGTGCTCCACTTCTTCTGGATCTTGACATGTTGTATATTTAGCCCCAGCCAGTCAGCACTCCCCAGATGGAGAAAGGCGCTCTTGAAATGTTGGAGTCAAGGAGCCAAGGATATCCCTTACATCATATGTGTTCTTAACAACTGGCTTCTAGGCATCCAGGTATGTAAATCCCAAACAATGCCTACAGATAACATGTACTAGTGCTTACTCCCTTACTATATAGATTATCCTTTTTCATCTTTCAAGCAACACTCTGCAGTAGGTCATCTTATTATCCCCATTTTTTGAGGACTGAGGTTTGAAGAAGTTAAGTTGCCCAAGATCAAAAATCTACTTGTAAATGACACAGCTAAGAACTGAGTCCTGGCTTTCTGGTTCCAGAGTACGCGGCCTTAACCTCTCCCTGATCCTTGACCTCTCAGAGATGCAAGTCTTCTGTCCCGGGAGTGCTAGAAGGGCAACAACAGGGGCCTTAGTCCAAGCACATGGCACAGGTTGACTAAATATCACTTGTGTATCCTCGCTCTGAGCTTGCCCAACCTGGGAGCTCCTACAGTCTAACCAAGTCAGGTCTTTTCTGAAGGAGGGCTTTGGAAAAGAATGCCATGGAGAGAAGCTGTGGGAATCTGCAGCATTCCAGGAGTGGAGAACCACCCACCCTGGCAGGGAAGAGCATTTTATCACTGGCATTATCTAAGGTTGCCAAAGGAAAAGCCAACCAAATTTCAGTTGATTTTGTTATTGTTTCTAAATTTTCTGTGGACCACATACCCTGAGTTGGACCATCCCCAGCACCCCACCCTAGATATGCCAGCTGGAAGGAAGGCAAAGACATTAAGCAACCTATCCTTGTGCTCCCAGCCCCCAACTAATCAGAGACCTTTGACTTCATGTGGTTTGTATATTGGGGTCTGCACTGAACTTTTGCTGGGAAAATAGTTTCTACTATTGGAAAATAATTAGGAAAGTACTGGATCAGGTGTTCTCTCTAGCCTTCTGTCCAGTCTTGACATTTATGGTTCTAAAAAACTATATCCTGGGAGGGATGACACAAAGCACTAAGTGCATAAGTCCCCCGAAGGCATTTTGGAAGGAACTGCAGACATTTCGAACTTTATGACAGTGATTCCTGATGTGTGACTTCTTCAATGGTTATGTATTCCTTTAAAAAAAAAAACAAAAAAAAAAAAAACAAAGAAAGCTCTTTTACTGTGTTCACTATAAGCCAGGCACTATGCAAGGGATTGGCACTTCAAGGATGAAAAAAGTAAATGATTCTTGGTCTTATGGGGCTTGGACATAGTATGGGAGAGAGCACAACAAATAAGCCCAAACAAATATAAAATTACAAATTGAGGTAAGTGATAAGAAACAATGCTATTATGGGTATGAATATCAGATGTGTTCGTAATTTAGACTGAGGAAAGATAAATAATATTTCATCAGAGACCCTAAGAACAATTTGTGGTGCATGGGAAAGGAGAGGAGAGAACAGTATTCCTAGTGTTAGGAACAGAATATGCAAACGCCATGAGGAGAGGAAGAGCAGGAATCCTTTGAGAAAGGACAGTGGACAGTGGGAGTGGAGTGTGGCAATGGTGGGGAGGAGAGAAGCTGGGTAAAAGTCAGATCTTACAGGGCTCTACAGGCCACGGCAAGGATTGTGGAAATCCCTGAAACGTTTTAAACCAGAAAATGCCATGCCCTAATTTATATTTTAGAAAGACCACACTGGCAGAGCATTGTAGCTCAGTGGTTGAAAGCCTGCTTCACATGTATGAGGTCCCCGGTTCAATACCCAGTACCTCCTAAAAAGAAAAATTCCTTTCTGTTCATCTGCCAGTTGAGCCCTGAATCTCAGCAGAGATGCAACACCTACTCTCCAGCTCATTGGACTCACCGAGGACAACTGACTAAAGGATGATGATGGACAACGCCCATCCCCCAAAGCAGAGAGTGTCTCCAGCCGCAAGCAAGACAGTTCCATTCGTCTGCCCCATAGGATCTAAGGCCCCTCTCAATCAGAAACAGAGTGGGCATCACCATCCCCAAATCCTCAAGAATGAGGAATGAACAAACATAAGGGGAGGAATGCAACTATGGACTAAAGTAGACTTACTATTATTCTAGCAATGGAAGAACTTGTAACATTGATATAAAGGCAGTGGTCACTAGAGGTTCTGAGGGGAGGAAAAGGGAAGAATAGGTGTGACGTGGGGAATTTTGGGGACATTGGAATTGTCCTGCATGATATTGCAATGACAGATACAGGCCATTATACATTTTATCAAAACCTATAAAATTGTGCAGTGCAAAGTGTAAACTAGAATGTAAACTATAGTCCATGGTTAGTAGCAATGCTTCAATATGTGTTCATCAATTGTAACAAATGTACCACACTAATGAAAGATGCTGTTAATGGGGGAAATTGTGTGAGTCGGGGTGGAGTAATGGTAATCCCCTGATATTTTCAATGTAACATTTATGAATCTAAAGCTTCTTTCAAAATAAAATAACAAAAAAGGAAGAGCATACTGGCTATGTCATGGAGAGCTGAGTCACTAATACTTGTTGAATAATCCTGAAATATCTTTATTTCAAAAATAATGGCCTCATTGAATCTCAGTGAGAAATTTATAAATTCAGGCTTTTGGCTTTGCTTGAGTCAGCTCCAAGCCTTTTGTGAACAGTAAGGGTTTAGGGGTCCAGAGCTTAGAATTTCACAGACACATCTCTTGCTGAATCTTGTGCTACTGGCTGATGTGCCTCCCTCCATCCTTTCCTCCCAATAAGTGAATCACAGCTTTTGTCCAAAGTGGGTGGTGCTTCTCTGTCAGCTCCCACCTCCCCATCCCTGTCAGAGGAGGCAGCTCTGCCAAGACCCCTGCAGAGCCAGGGACACCACCTGTCATGCAGCATCCTCTTCCTACTTGGACACCTGACAGCTTCTATGACTCGTGAGCTGAGAAAGCATAGATCATAAAAGCCAAAGGGACCTCAGAAACCATCCACATCAGCCACCCACTTTACAAACTCAGAGGGGGAGGGTGCCCATAAGGGCCGCAGTTAGCTGCAGCAGGGGAAGGATCAACGTAAGCTGCGTAAGGAGACAGAGTGATGAATACCTTCATCACAGACTGTGGCTGGAATTCTAGCTTGAGACTTAAAGGCATTGAAAGGTGCACTTGGATAGGAGTCCAGTCACCAGAATTCCAGTCTCAACTCCAGAGTTGACCTGCTGTGTGACCTTGAACATATTATACCACCCTCTGAGCTACATTGCTCTCCTCTGGATCATGAGAAGTTGGTACCGCAGATGGCTGAAGTCTCTCTGAACTTTTATATTGAGAGACTGCAGGACTCAAGGAAGGACCTAGAAAGGGTCAGGTCTGGTGATAGATGAAGTTTTACTTGTTGATGCAGTAATCCTCCTCCATCAAGCTTGATGAGTCTAAAAGGACTGCTACCATCACAGGGCTATCCATCCCCACATCTGCACAATTGTGTCCTCACAAGGCCGTGGACTCAAGACACTATTCAGCTCTACTTTTCCTGATGGAAGCTCCCTCACCCCTGGAAGCTTTCCATTCCTTTCCTCACAGCCACATATATTTATCCTATTGCTCAACTTCTATGATGCTCAAAGACAAAGCGGATCAAGCTGCTATCATACTTTACATAGGATATGAGTGACTGGTGATGATAATGGTGGCGATGATGATAGCGTTGACTGAGCCATCCACCTCTTCATTTAATCTTCCCAACCATCCTATAGATTTAAAAAGTCCTCATTGAATAAATGCGAAAATGGAAGTGCAAGAAGTTGCCAAACTCCTTCAGATAGTCAGTGGTGCAAATAGGATTCAACCTCATCTCAAGGTCAAAATGGCAACTAATCCATGCTATTGATAAAGAGTTAATATATAAATACCATCACTACCACCTTAGGAAAAAAAAGCCCAGCATGAGCACTTTGTCACAAACTCAAAGAGTGAGATGGAGGAGAAGATCTAGCCATGATGAAGGATTACTGAAGGGAGAAATTTGGATGGAGGAGAGATTTAAGCCATGCCAGGCAGGCAGCTGCCCATCTGCCTGGGCTCTAAGCCTGTCCTTGATGTGAGATGTGGTGAAGGATGCCCTGGCCCTTAATCAAGGAGGCTTGGCTTGCTCACTGTGTCCCCCTCTCCCCTTTCCACCTCTCTCCATGCCACTCAATAATGCTACTTTGGGTTTTAAGAAGTCCATTACTTTCATGTGCAGCTCTAAGAAAATCATTTAGATGGGCTCCCAGCTTCCCTGTCCCCTGTAGTACTCCACACATATACAAACACACACACATGCTTGCACACACTTGAACACATACATGCACACTTCCACACCTACACTCATATATACTCATGTGCATGCACACATATACTTGCACACATGCATGTACTCATATATCACACACTACCCACATACATGCACACATACACACAAATACTTGCACCATGCAGCCATTAAAATCTCAGTTACTTCCATGAAGAGAAAGTGCTATGTTGTGCTAAGAAAAATAGAATTGAGTCATTAAGAAATAGGGCCCCTCAGTAACGGAGCAAGCCAACACCCTATGTCTCCTGATATGACCAACTAAGGAGGATGCAGCTTCACTTGGAATTCCTGCCAAAAATGCATAAACTGAACGTAATCATGAGAAAACATCAGGCAAACTCAAACTGAGGGATATTCTGCAAATGACTTGCTGGTACTCTTCAAAAATATCAAGGCAATGAAAGACAAAGGTGAGCAACTATTCCAGATTAAAAGACACCAAAGAGGTAGCAATAACTTAATGTGTCACATGATTCTAGATGGCATTCTAAGCAAGAAAAAAATGTGTTTTTTTCTTATATATAAAGGACATTATTGGAATCATTGGAATTTGAATAAGGTCTGTAGATTATGTATTATATTTATGTTAATTTTTGATAATTGTACTCTGCTTATATAAGGAGATCTATGTTTTTAGAAAATGCACACTTACGTATTTGGGGTAAAGGACATCATATGTGCAACATGCTCTCAAATTCAGAAATAGATATAGATATGGACATGGAGATAGTTACAGATATAGATATAGATATGGATATGGATACAGATACAGATATAGATATAAATATAGATATACAATGGCAAAGCCTGCTGACAAGTGGGGTATGTAAGAGAATTCTTTGCACTGTTGTTACCACTTTTATATGTTTGAAATTGTTTCAAAATAAAAAATTTATTAAGAAAAAAAAAGAGTAAATGCTAGAAGCAGTGTGTATAATTCTGAGTTCATGTGACTGAGCATTTGTGTATATGGAGAGTATACTTATTTTTGAGGGTTTGTAATGCTGTTTATGGAGATGGCTGTGGAATATGCAAGCGACCTTCCTTCTGGGCCCTATATTTCTATGCTCTGAGGCACAGAAATCAGGGGAAGGTCTGTGCAGGGTCTGTCCGCATGCAGGCTGGGTCTTTTGGCTGCAGTGCTGAGCCTGGCCTCCTCTTTCCAAGGCACAGCTACCCCTGAGAGCTTTGAAAGGCCGTGCATGGGAGTCCTCTTGACCAAACTCAGACACACAGCTCATGCCCATCCCCCCACCCAGGGTGCCTGACGTCAGCCAGGCCAGGGTCTGCCACCCAGCTGCATCTCCTCTCCACGCAGGGGATGCTCAGTCCCTCTCACCTCACGTCACTCTTTCCAACCCCCTCAAAGAAAACCAAAACCAAAACCAAAACAAAACACCTCCCTCCTTCCTCTGGTCCTCTGGGATGATACAGGATAATCCCCCTCTAAGCCCTGAGTCATAAAGCTTGATTCCCTTCCCAGGGTCACAGTGGGGAAAAGAGATGCCAATGCAAAATAGTATACTTTCAAAGTAACTTGTCATTTTTCAGAAAAGTCAGAAAAGAGTCTGGATGAGACAAGCTTGGAAGGTGAAGGGGGAAAGGCTTTATTTTTTCAATCTATTGATAGTGAACATATAATAATTAAGAAATAATAGGGATGAATAAAGATAATAAATGCAAAACCCTAAATGCTCTGCTTGGCACATCATTAGTGCTCAGTAAAATATCTATAAACATATATTCATGCAGCCCCTCGAGGTCCCTGTGGGTCCATGGGATGGAGCAGAATGGGTGACAGCACTCTCCTTTGCTCTGAGACAAGTCATTTTGGGGAGAAGCACTTCTTGCCACTCTTAGGCCAGAGCTGAGATTATAATTAATAGCTCTTCCTCACTCAACCCAGATGTCTTTCTTTCATGCTCCAACATGCTGGCAGCCTGTGCACTTCGTTTTTGTTTAGCCTGAGGGACCATTTTCATCAGGTGAGGTGCCAAGTGCCCCTTTGCCATGGTAGAGCTCATTAAACACATGGCCTGTCCTGGGCAGGTGCTTACGAAGCCTGAGCCTGCTCCAGCCACGTGTATGTGGTGTGGATGAGGGGAGCTGAGATCTGCCGGCCTCAGTCGCTTATTCACTCAGTACTCTGCAGCCAAATTCTAGTGAGACAGAGTCAAGGGAGCTCATGGGTTTTCCAGGAAGTTTACCAAAAATCAAAAGTAATTGCTTGCAAAATATGTTGAAATGAAAAGCATGTAGGTTTCAGATGAAGGCAGATCTACATGGATTGGAGACTTGTCTCTGACACACACTGGTTGTGAGTCCTGGAATAAGATTTCTGACCCACCACGATAAGGCTGGAGGTTCTGGCCCAATCTCCCAAGCACCATGGGCTTACCCACATCATAGAACTTACTCCACTGAACTGCAGTCACTCATTGACCTACCTGTTTCCACTAGACTATGAGATCCTTGAGGGCCGGGTCCATGTCTTGTTCACCAGTGCATCCCTTGTGCTTGGCAAGGTACCCTCAGTGTTTATGTTCAATAAAATACTTGGTGAGCGAATAAATAAGCTAATGGGTGGAAGGATGGATGGATGGATGGATGGATGGATGGATGGATGGATGGATATCTCAAGTAAATTTTCCCTTATTTGTCAAATGGGATAAATATCTTCTACTCTTCAGATTTGTATGGAGATTAAATGAAATGAGGACCACTAACCCTCCTCAGTCTCTGGTATATATAAGATGTTTAACAAAAACTGGCTCCTTTCCTGTCTCCTTCCACAACTGCCAACAAGGGTAAATTGTTAGCCTCAGATAATCTTACTAGATACTGATTATCCATTCTAATTCTTTACATATAGTTAGCATAACCTTTAAAAAATTTGAGTCTGATTTCACCACTCTTCCATTAAAACCCACCAATGAGTTCCCCATCAATCAATTATCACAATTCTCTGTATAACCCACAAAGTCCTACCTGAGTTGCTTCTCACCCACTTCTCTGCCCTGGGCCTTGCCGCTCTGTCCCCCAGTCACACTGGCCTTATTTCACACTCGGCTTAGAACACACTGGACTTCATTCTGCTCACGGCCTTCGCTTGTTGCTCCTCCTGCCTGCAATGCCTCCCACCCCACAGACGAGGTCAGGACTCTTCTTCTACATGCTCATAACCCCATGTAATTTTTTTTTGTTACTAAACAGTGTTTATAATATATACATTTGTTGTGACCACATGATTAATGTCAGTCTCTGACATGGATTCTGCCTGCTTTGTTTATCCCTATATTCCCTTCAACTAACACATTATCTGACACATAAAAATGATTCAATGAATATTTGTTGAAGCGTAAAAACCCTACTCTTTCCCCAAACCCTGCTTTCACCCATCATCCAACTTATACACACTCATAAATGTATGTACATTTTCCTTCAGGGACGAGGCATTGCATTTTTGCCCCCTCAGTTTAGCATGTTCCCTGGCCAGCTGAAGCAGACACACATGATCTGATGGAAGCTCATAATTCCTAAGTCCTGGAAAACCTTTTGATATGCTTTCTTATTTAAATTCAGTCTCCTGCCAGTGCACCTGTTACCTGCTTCAGCTGAACTTTCTGCACACATCCTTCCTGCTCCCTCCCTCTGGGTCCAGGCAGTTATACCCCAGGACACTTTGGAAAGAAGTAGGAGACATGGAGACACCAAAGATGGTCTTGCTGCATTTCAAAATATCACCATGTCCACCATCTTATCAGTGCTTCAGGTCAACACATGATGCCCTAGAAGAAGGGCAAGTCAAGGTCCCCTGATTCCAGCTGTGAGTCTGAACAAAATCCTCTAGGTTCAATCAAGGCAAGGGTCAGAACAAGCTTCCACTGAAGGAAAAAATGGAGAAACGTGACTGAGAAACAGGCATGTAGGAATACTTGAAGAAAAGATGCACATGTTCTGAACAACAGCTCTTGGAAAACAGCTCTTTTTAGACTTTATTTCAGATCAAGTCACACTAGAGAGAGGAGTTTGTCCCTTCAGGGAACTCCTTGGTCATATCGTTGTTTTACTTATAAATGCCATTTGGGACCTGGGCACTGGGGAAGAGAAAATTGTTTACAACATATTACTTTGAACTGAAAAATAAAAATGTCCTTGGCTTTGAGAGCATAGTTTATGCATGGTATAGAGGGACAAACAAGACTGAGTGGTCCTGGCTAAATCTCACCTTCTTTCTGCGACCCTTTTTCTTTGCTATTAAATAGGAAGGGTTGGTAAAAAGCTTAAGTGTGACAATGCACATAAAATACCTGAGGAGGTCCTCAGGAGAGACTAGCTCCTTCCGAATTCTTTTCCTTTTCTCACATGACTATAATTAATGAATTCCCTAGGAAACTTTGAGGTTATTGAACCTGTCAGATTGGGTGAGAATCAATCATGAACAACTTCCTCATAGGTTTTGTTGGAGTTCCTGTCATTGGCTGGAGCAAAACTGGCAATAGGAAGTTGGTCTTTCAATCATTGTTGTCTGAATTAGGCACAAAGTGAAATCTAATTCTGAAGTGGGATTACATATTATTTTCTTTTAAAAATTGCATTAGAAGTCACTTAAGGTACAATCGTGCATCTAAAGAGATCTTTCTTCAAATTATTCACCTGTTGTACCCAATTTGTCATTGAGACATGACATCTATTCATTTGAATTGTCTCTCCAAGTTGATATTTTTATCTCTACTCCTGCAGCCATTCCCCCAACCCAGGCATCACTCATTCATCATATGGACATTTTTGAACATCTCACCATGTGTTAGGAACTTTTGTGGGTCTTGAATACTTCTGGCTGGATTTATGCAAGTCTCCAAGCCAGCCCCGCAATGACAATTCTTCTTTCATGAACCATGAAAATTATCTTTTTAAAATCCTGCTCCTATATTGCCACTTCCCTTTTCCCTATTGCTTATCAACAAATCTTGATGTTGGCTCCCAGTTAAGGCCAAACTTCATTGTTTGATTGGAAGTCTTCAAAATCTGACTCCACCCCATCAATCCATACATCTCCCAATGTTTCTTGCTCACCATTCAAGTCAGATGATCCTTCCCATTCCCAAAAATGTTACTTTGGGCCTCAGCTCTGTGCCTCTCCTTATGCTCTTACTTTTAGTGAAATATGTTGGCAATTGCCTTTTGTTAAAGTGTGTACGTGTATTCACATCCTATCCCCTATTCCCATAGAACTTACTACTACCTGTTCTAACATTCTTTCCTATTCTTTAAGGTCAGTACAAATCCAGCCTCAACCAGAAGGCCTTTGCTAATCAATGCGTCTTTGAACTTCAAATACATTTATAATTAGCCAAAATAAGACTACTATTTATTCTTCTCAAATGATTCATACGGTACTTTGTTTTTGTTGTTGTTGTCATTTTTCTGTGTGTTCAAAATGAAAATGGCTATTGAATTTAGCCATTATCAGCCAAGTTCTTAGGCGGTTACTGGCTGGATCTCATGAGTTTGGGTAGAAGTTGAAAGACTCACTGGTGAGGAGGGAGCGGCCTCCTTTTCCTATGCTTCTGCCCTTCTGCTCACTCCTTTCCCTGTCCTTCTTCCAACCTCAAGGGGGGAGGAGTTGCAAATCACTGCCCAGAACATTCATTACAACTTTTTTTTACTAGTGGGCATGTTTACTTTATTAAAAATTCCATGCACATGCATGTCACTCCCTTTAGCCTTTTCTTTGTCCTATAGTCACGCATTTGCTTACCATGGCAGATGACTGATTCAGGGATTGCCTCCTGAGCAGATCCAGCCATATCTCTGCTTCTATTCCAACTCCTTCCTGTTTGGAACTGAATGAATAGTCAGGCTGACACCTGCAAATCCAAGATTCCATGGCCCAAGAACAGGAAGAGCTGCTTAGGCCTTAGCAGCAACCGTCTTCCTGACTGGCATGAAGGAGGTGACTTTGAGGCATCCTCCTAATGTCCAATTCTAACTTCTAGCCCCAGCCTCGCCATCTGATAGAGTTACCTTTATATACACATCACAGAAGTCCATGTCAGAGTAGCACATGGAGATCATCTCCAACCCTCTCACTTGACACACAATAAAATGATGACTCAGGGAAAAGTGATTTTTCCCAAAGTCTCAGAGCAAAACAGCAATTGGATCTGAACCCAGATCTCTATTCTCTTCAAAGAAGCTATGCTCCAGTGCACACAGTGAGGGGTTTCACTTCTTTGGGCTCCCACACATTAATCTCACAGACAATCACTTAATGCAAAAAATGACAAAATACATTCTTAAATAATGCTTTATTTCAAAGACAAGGCTGTGTGGTTTGTGGGGAGGAAAATTGCATGTTAGGAAACTGATACTCAATGGTGTGACAATAAGTATATTGTGAGTCATCTGAAAACCTCTTCATCCACAGATCCTGGACATGGAGCCCAGTCCCATGAAGTGCTCAAGGATGGGTAGAGATTTGGCATATGTGACACACAGGCCAGAGGGCCATGAAATATTGTCTTAAAGGAATTAGGGAAAAAACCTGGAGGTCATACTTGGCATTAGCTTCTCCAACTCTAATAACAGCAGGGCATAAACTCATAAAGTCCAAATTTAAATGCTGGATTTGAAAAGAGAAATGTGACACAGAGTCAAATGGCAAAAGCCACTTGTAGTTGTAACTTTGACCTGAGCTCACAGTTGTTTTAATTCTATTTAAAGTCTAGCTCAAATCCTGCCACCTCTCCAAGACCTTTCTCAATCCTCATTGTCAAAATAAATTGCTTTTTCCCTCCCAAATATTTTCATAGGACTTTGTTAATATTTCACTGTTGGCATGTGTGTCTTGTGGTTTAGATATTTATATATCTGTCTGTCTTTCCTACTAGATTCAGAGACTCATTGGGACAGGAGGTCTCTTAATATATATTTATATCTCTTACAGCCAGAATGGCAGGTATACAATGTGTTGCCTCTCCCTCATTCCTTGCTCCAGGCAGACATTGATAATCAATCACAGCATTCCTTACAGTGCTTGGAGAAGTCCTCAATATCCTTCACAACAACCCCTTAGGCTGTCTCTATTGATTAATTAGAGTTTTCATGCAAAAGGAACCTATTTGCTGCATCTGTCTAGTGCAAGTAGCACAATGGTTTGCACAGTGCTGGTGTTCAGTTATATTTGTTGATTAGAACTAATTACCAACAGAAAACTTTAAAAAGGGGCCTAAGCTAAGTGTGTGAGCTAAGACAGAGAGAGACCATAATCACTAGGACTTGGGACTTGAGTTGAGGGCAGAAGAGTGGTCCAGGGCATTGTTTCCTGATGGTGTTTCAACCTCAGACTATAGGGTTTTTGCCATTGGTGGCTATGTGTGGCAGAATTGGATCCCAGCTAGAGACCATAGGGTTGAAATGGCAGGACCTCAGCTTTGTTTTTGGTTGCAAAAACTTGAGATACTCTAGAAGCACTTATTGTAGGCCTGAAAAGGAAACTTAGATGCCCTGCATCTGGCACAGAGTAATGGAATGAACAATCTGAGGTGGCTCCAGGGATCTTCTCTCCAAGGTTCACATGGACTCTTTATCAAGTTATCTTTTCCTTTCTAAGGCTAGTACTTCATTATCCTCTTGTGTTGGATTAATCTATCCCTTTAGTTTTCTTTCTTCTGGTTTGCTCAGATAATTAAGGGTACTGATATTGGGAAGGATCTTGGCTCCAGGGAAAATTGGGTATCATTGAAGGGACTACCTTTGAGTTAGTTGTTCACTAGAGAAGTAGCCTTTATGCAAAGAACAGCCAATCACCACTTTCCTTGATGGTGTGATGTGGGCGGGCCTATCTGAGCTAAACAGAGATGAAGGCACTGGCAACTCTCAGGCTGGGCATCTTCAGTACAGTGATGGTGCCATGAGAGAGTCTGAGAGCCACTAGAGTAAGAGATCAGTTCATCGGAGTGAGCAGAGGGAAAACAGATCCTGAAGCAAGGGGAAATTAGAATACCCAAGTGCTCACCTCTGGCACCTTGAGATTGGCTCGGATTATCAACCTGGTTGAGTTTCAAAGATCGTCTTGAATCTACAGTTTGATCTCTTTCATCAATTTTGGAAAATCTTTAGTAATTGTCTCTTCTAATATTTCTTTTGCCCTATTCTTTCCTCCTAGGACTCCAATTATATCATGTGTCATTGTCCCACATAGGTCTTTTCATTTTTTTCCTATATATTTCAGTTTGGATAATTTCTATGGTTTTCTTTTAGTTCACCATTCCTTTATATATATATCTTTTATGTGTATTATCCTTTATATATATCACTTTATACATATCCCATATATTTATATAAAGTGATATATATACATATATATATCACTGTTCCTTTATTTGGTTGTGTCAGATCTGCTGTTAAGCCTATATGCCTATTTAATTTATTCTTAATATTAGATAGTGTACTTTTCATTTTTAGACCATGTATTTGGTACTTAGAGATTTTCTTTCTCTATTAAATTTCTACAATTTTTAAATCCACATTGGCCTTTCTTTTCATATTTATAATAGTTAATTAAGGTCATTATCTGCTAATTTCAATATCTGGGTCATTTGTGGGTCTGCTTTTATTGACTTTTCCCCTCTTTTTTGTAGGTAACAGATTCCTGCCCTCTTGAATATAATGAATTTTTATTGCAGGCCAGATGTTGTGTTTTAAACAACTATAGAGACTGTAGTAAATTTTATTTCACCCCAGAGGGGCAACAAGTGTAAGGAACTCATGGCTACAATTAAATTCAATTATTAGTTGGGCTAGGTCAGGTATGGCTTGCAACTTTCTTTAGTTTCAGTTTACCTCTGGTTTCAAATGTCTTAAAGGCAAGGTGTATCATAAATGAATGACTGGCCCCTCTCTCTCTTGTAGGACCTTGAGCTTTGAGGACCATATGATGAAGAGAGATTATTCTCTTTCCAGTCCAGTCTTCAATCTCCTGCCTTGTACTCAGTAAATGTCCTGTGGGGGTAGATTCAGTGGGTGGGAAGAACTAGTATTGCATTTGGGGGGGGCCTACAGATTTTGATACATCATATCAGGCCATCTGACAAGTAAAAGATTTGCTGAATTTTTTTTACCTATGGCAGTCATAATCTTCCACCTGCTCATGCCTAGACATGGCAGATGCTTCCAGGGGCGAAAAACTCCACTGGACACCACTCATGCAGGAAGAGCTCAACTCTCTCTGGAATTTAATTATTTTAGACTTCTGTGTGTACATAGTTCTCTTATGTCTTCAAAAGATTTATTTTCTTTGAATTTTAATTGGGAGCAATGGTCTGTATTGAACTTCCACATCCTAACCAGAAGCTGAAATCTTTCTGGCCATCATAATTGTCATATTCTAAGACCTCTTCATGGAGGGGCCAGGACTGCTAATATCTCTTTTCTGGTAAGGACGGGCTGCAGTGGATATTTTTGCAAGGACTTTAAAAAGTCTTGATGTATTAGTCAATTATTGCTGATAATACACATCAAAATCTCAATGGCTTTCAGCAATATTTATTTTCTTGCTCATGAACATAAAGTTGGCTGTGGTTCATCTGGGATCACCTGTGGGCTTGGGTTCAGGCATATTCCACATGTCCCATAATTCTCTTTGGCTACCTGGAAAATGTTCTTATGATAGATGTAAGGAAATCAAGAGGACCATGATATACAAACTAGTTTAAAGCCTCTGCTTGTGTCACATCTGTTAACATTCCATTGGTCAAACCAAGTCACCATGCCAAGGTCAACATCACTGGGGCAGGGAAGTAGATGACACCATCAGAGGAAGGCATTGCAAAGGCAGAGATAATGTATATAATCCTATTAGAGGGGAAAAAAGAAGTGGAAAACATAGTTCAAAACATAGCTTAACTTCATTTAACAAGAGCCTGAAAAACTCTATAAGTTTCTCATAGCCATAAAAGGAATCCCTTGCATTTTCTACATTAACCTTTTTATACTGAGAACCCATATGGCAAGTCTTACCCAAGAGGGAGGAGAAGAATAGATTTGAGGCAGCTACAGCCAAGATGCTGACCCTGCTCCAGCTGGAAAAGTTTCTCTCAGCTGTTCCTCCTGATTTAGATGCTAACGGACTAGTGAGTTTATTAAGTAAAAGGAAAACCAGGTGCCTCATGAAAACAACCCAACCATAGCAGTCCATAAGCCTCAGAGAATTGCTGCAGGTGATAACATACATTTTTATCTGTACCTTAGAATTTGCCCTAGTACAGTAGTTCTCAAACTTTAGAAGGCATTGTAATTATCTGGAGAGCTTGGGTTCATTAAGCAGAGTCCTGGATTCCAATCCCAGGGTTTCTAATTTAGTCAGTCTGGGAAGGGACTGAGAATTTGTAGTTCAAGCAAGTTCCCAGGTGGTCTGGGAACCAGTTTTGAGAACCACTGCTATAGGTCATGAATCCTCCAAAGCAGAGCCATTTCTTAGACTCACTCTTCCTCCTTGAGTCTCCTTAATGCTCTGCTGCTGCTCCTGATGGTCTGCGTATATTCATAAGTCAAAATATATAATGTTGCAGCCCTGCATGGTGGAAACTGCCCTGTGTTGGGATTGCTAGGTTCTAATCCATCTCGGCTGTTGACCTAATTTGTAACCTTGAAAAGTTATTTTCATTGCTGTGGGTCTTAGGTTCCTCACATACTAAAGAAGATTCAAGTATTGGTTGCTGCTTGAGTTAGTTGGCCTTTAAGAAATGTGTTACTGGGAAATTATGTAATTTTATGGTCTTATTATTTTTAGAATTTACTTAAATTCTAAAAGTCTTAGTTTTTTGCCAATAAAATTGTTATAACAATTGTATCTACCTCAGAGAACTGTTGGGACGATTCAATGAGATAATACATGCACAAAATGTAGGATAATGCTTGACAGCAGTGAAAATTTAGTGATGTGTATTATTATTGTTTGTGTAATAATTAGTCACATAGAATTTCATATAATGCTATGCATGCATGTTAAGGAGACATAGAGAGACCATTTCCAGAAGAAAGATAATGGAAAATTTCAATGAGAAAGAAGCATTTAGAGTTGGGCTATATAGAACAAATAAGATTTGGGTTTGTGGACATTTCAGGCGGAGAATGAAAGGCAAGGGAAGAACCAAGAATCTGGTCATAAAGGTGGGAAATA
The DNA here is from genome assembly GCA_029593785.1 of Cabassous unicinctus. NCBI lineage: Eukaryota > Metazoa > Chordata > Mammalia > Cingulata > Chlamyphoridae > Cabassous > Cabassous unicinctus. The sequence goes on from JAQZBX010007158.1 coordinate 45,570, forward strand.
TACAGACTGTTCCTATGGATCTAAGAGAAGCTAAATTTTTGGAGAAGGGAAGCAATACAGTGGTGTTTACATGTGTGAAGCAATACCAGGGAAATTAATAAAAATCTAGAATTAAATCAAGATATGAGAGACCCTGGTTTACAAGGCTCATGACTTTGAACTTTATTTGGGTAGCAATGAGAAGTAAATAAGTTCAGAAAAGAAATAGATAATTGGACTTGCCATTTAGACCTGGTGCCACCACTCTAGATATTTATGATCTTAGGCAGTGACTTGACAATCTGAGATTGTTTTCTTTCCTATTGTAAAATAGATCATCTATATCTATCTGTATATGTATACCTATACCTATACCTATATCTATACCTATACCTATACCTATATCTATACCTATACCTATACCTACACCTATACCTATACCTATACCTACCTATGCCTATGCCTATGCCTATACCTACCTATGCCTATACCTATACCTATACCTACCTATACCTATACTTATACCGACCTATACCTATACCTATACCTATACCTATACTTATACCTATACCTATACCTATCTATCATAGTGCTGTTATGAGGATTAATGGAGAAATATAGTGATGCTCTGTATGTAATATACCCTAAGTTAATGCTTTATTAATAATTTTTGCTTTGAAATAATTTTATATTTACAGAAGAGTTGCTAAAATAGAATATAGAATTCCCATATACCTGTCATCCAGATCCCCTGATGTTAACATTTTACATACCTATGGTACATTGATCAAAACTAAGAAATTCACATGAGTACAATACCACTAACTAAACTAATGACTGTATTTGGCTTTTATCAGTTTTTCCCCTGATATACTTTTTCTGTTCCAGGACCTAGCCCAGGATACCATGTTGCATTTATTCATCATGCCTCTTTTGTCTCCTCTAATCTATGACAGGTTCTTGGTCTTCCCTTTTCTTTCATGATCTATACACATTTGAAAAGTAGTGCTCAGGTATTTTGTAGAATGTCCCTTAATTTGGGTTTGTCTGACATTTACTTATGACTTGACTAGAGTTAAACATTTTTTATGAGAATATCAAAGTGGTTATCACATAATATCAGGGGCACATGCAAGGCTAGCTACATAATTTGCAAGGCCCAGGATAAAATGAAAGTGTGAACCACCAGATTCCACTGACATCCGGCTTCCGGTTGCTCCCCACGGTTCCTCTTTCTGCAGCCTACTCTAAAAGGTCTCCAGTATAAAATGTATACATATATATATACAACAAATAACATTTATGTAAACAAATGCACATATATGCATATGTATTATATATCATTTTACAAATAAAAAAAAAATTAAAAAAAAAAAAATTAAAGACCCATCCTGATTCACTGGGCTAACCTTAACTGAAGGAACCTCATCAAAATGTCCTGTTTACAATGGGTTCACACCCACATGAATGGATTAATATTAAGAACATGTTTTCCTGGGATACATAGCTCCAAGCCACCAGAGTTGGTTATTCATGTTTCTTAGACTACCATGACCTTCCTTCTGTGTTCAAAGCAAGTTGTGGTTTGAATGGAAAGCGGCATGAACTCTAAGGGCTGTCAGCTTCCTGCTTACTCAGCCATGGATTTAACACACTTGCTTTGTGTTTGCTTTGAGTCTCACTGAACTTCCATGCATCGGTGAGTCCACAGGTATCCTGTGTTCATGGGGCATAACAAATGCTGTGTGCAACTACAATGGCAAGGAATGGTAGGCACACGGGTTGTGCATCCTCCTTTGCTTCCATGCATGTTCCATTTTCCTATCAGACTTCATTTGCAAACCACAAGTTCAAAGATAAAAGTATTAAGAATTTCAAGAAGACAAAAGCAAAGCATTACAAGTGTGGGGCGATTCTGAACATGGAGCCTGGTGCCAGCCCTGAACACATAATAAAAGCACTACTGTTTCTGTTGGCCTTAATTAACCATTTGGTTAAAGTGGTGTCTTCCAGGTTTCTCAATGGTAAAATTACTATTTTTCCCTTTCCATTTGTTAAAGGCAAGTCACTGACACTAGCCACTCTCAAGGGAAAGGGAATTAAGTGCCACTTCCTAAAGGGAGGAGTGCCAAAGAATCTGTGGACATTTGTTTAAATCACCACACTAGTTAAGTATTTGGGGGTAGTTAATTCATTTTGAATCTCATTCCCAATGGCCAAATTTGGAATCTCAGGCCCCATATCTTGCCTCCAAATCTGTAATATAACAGCTATGGCAAAAAACCTTGCAAAACAGCAAGACATATTTCATGGTACTATCATTGCCTCTTTTTTACCAGTACGAAATTTTAGGTCTTAGGACTAACCCAGACAATGGGTGAAGTGACCCTCTACCCAGGACCTGGACTGATCTAATTTCCTCGGAAACTCTTTCCCTTCGTGAGCTATGGGCACCACATGGTGAGGTGAAGTTCTATTCATAGCATCCTCTCCAAGTGGATGACTGCAAGTAAATAATTATCTGCCCATGGTACAGGGAGCTCCAAGCCCCCTCATCGTCCTTGGCGTGCACAGCATTTCTGCCTGCCCGCAATTCCCCTCATTTGGCAGATGCTGTCAGCAGAAGACGCTGAGTGCAGGCGAATTATTTCCACTACTTCCTGCTAATTTCAGGACTGCATTCATCCAAGGTTCTCAAAACTCTTAATCAACAGGAATATGCTAACCTGAGACTGGGTCACAGAGGGACAGCGTAGAGATCTGGGTAGATTGGTGACAGCTGCTGCCCTCTCTGCAAGGAGGATTGGTGTAGATATCATTGTGTTTGGTGACAGGAGGAAGGAGACGGTCTTTTAAGGTCTCTTCCAATCTGGAAAGTCTATGAATATCACTACCAGCTGAGAGTGATTCTCCATGCTTTATTCATCATGCAAATGACGCAAATTCAGAAAAGCAGCTCTCTCAAAGGTAGGAGGCCACTAAACCAGGCATCTCTAGCACTCTGAAACATTTGCTGAGGAAAGTCCTTGAGTTTTCAAAAATGCCATCTCAGGTATACATGGAAGAAACATTGCATGCTTGGTAATATGTGGAAAGAGACCATAGGTTTTAAGTTCAATAGCAGTGAGCTATGATTGCTACAAAAAGCTAGGATGTTTGAATAGAAGTAAAATGCCTTGGGTGAGGGAGGAGATGATTCTTCTCTACTCCGTGCTTGTCAGACATCGCCTGGGACACACTGTTCCATTCTTGTTATATGTTAAAGGCCAGGGGAACCTGGAGATCATCAGTAAAAGGTAACACAGAGAGTTGAGGGTCTAAGCATCATTCAAATGGAAAATCATCTGAAAAGCCTGGAAAACTGGGGGCTCATAGAACTATGAGTGTTATCTTCACATAGGTATTTTTTAAAGTATATTTTTTGTTTTTTAAAAAAGATACTTAGATTACATAAATGTTACAAGAAATATAGGGGATTCCCATATGCCCGGCGCCCTATCCCTCCCACATTTTCCCACATTAACAACATCCTTCATTAGTGTGATACGTTTGTTACAATTGATGAACACATTTTGGGGCATTGTGACTAAGCATGGATTATAGTTTACATTGTAGTTTACACTCTCTCTGGCACAATTTTGTAAGTTATGTTAAGATATATATTGGCCTGTATCTGTTATTGCAATGTCATTCAGGATAATTCCCAAGTTCAGAAAATGCCCCCATATTACAATTGTTTTTCCCCGCTCCCTCCCCTCAGAATCTCCAGTGGCCGCTGCCTCCACATCAATGATATAAGTTCTTCCATTCCTAGAATCACAATAAGTCTGTAGTAGAATACCAGTAAGTCTACTCTAGTCTATCATTCATTCCCCAATCCTGAAGATTCTGGGATGGTGATGCCCACTCTGCCTCTACTTGAGAGAGGGCTTAGATCCCATGGGGCAGATGGATGGGACTATCTTGCTTGCAGTTGCTAACTCTCTCTGTTCCTTGGGATGGTCATTGTCCATCATCATCTCCTTGTTAGTTGTTCTGGGTGAGTCCAATGAACTGGAGAGTAGGTATTGCTGTTGAGATTCAGGGCCCAACTGGCACATGGACAGCCCAAGGTTTTAAGTCTCTTAGACATACACCTATCAACTCTAATACTAACAATAGGTTCAAATAGAAGGGGCAGAAGAGCCATGTGTAGGGAAACTACAGCTGAGTCCAACTCCATCACATTGGGGAGCATAAATTCCAAAGTAGATCCCACTGGCAGGGTGCCAACCTCCTGAGCTGTGTGCCCTGCCTATGGTGTCTGGATGTCTTCAGAGCCCTCAGGAGACCCGCTATTTGAGGTATTTGATGGAATGGAATTTGAAAGAAGGTTAGAGAAGTAAGAACAAGTTCCAGTGAGTTAGTGACAGGGATTTGTGTCTCAAAAGCACTTTTGAACATCCAGAGCCATTCAATGACGGAATAGGGGATTTGGGCACACTCTCATTAGAGAGTGACAATGTATCAAAGATGCTGGAAAGGAATTTAAACATCAGGTAGCGTATCCCTAACTGGAAAGGCTCAATATTGTATAGATATCAATTCTTTCCATATTAATCTCTAAACTTAAGACAATTACAATCAAGAGCTTATTAAGATGGTGTTATTGTGAAAGTTTTCAAATATACAGCAAAGTTTAAATAAGTTAACAGTAAACACCTGAATACCTACCACTAGATTCCACCAGTGACATTTTTATAAGTTTATGGAGATATAATTCACATACCATAAAATTGACCTAATGTGTACAATGAACAATGAAGTGGCTTTTACTTATTTAGAGTTATGCAGCCATCACCACAATAAATTCTAGAACATTCCATCATTCCCCACCAACCACAAAATTCTTCATACCTTAGCAGTCACTCCCCTTCCCACTCCATCCCCAATCTCCTCACCACTAATCTCCTCTTGATAATTTAGGTCATTATTTTCTCTCTGCAATGTTTTGTAGTTTTCAGGGTAGGTGTCTTGCATATATGTACTGGTAATTTTTTCCTAAATATTTTACATTTTGATGGCTATTGTAAGGGGAATTGCTTTTCAATTTCATTTTCCAAGTGTTTGTATAATAATACAATTAATTGTTGTATATAAAACTCGTGTCCTTCAACCTTGCTAAATTTTTTACTTGTTGCAGTTATTTTTTGTATTCTTTACAATTTTCTTTGTAAACAATTTTCAAATAGACAATTTTACTTCTTCTTTCCAATCTGTAAGATTGTAAGATCTGTAGGCCTGTTATGTCTTTTTCTTGTCTTATTGCAAATAGGTAGGATTTCCAGTCCAGTGTTGGACAGAAGTGGTGAGAGTAGAAGTCCTTACCTTGTTCTTAATCTTGGGGAGAAGTGTGCAATATATCACCACTAATAATGATGGTATCTCTGAGTTTATATTTGACTGAGAAAATTTCTTTATATTTACTCATTTGCTGAGAAGTTTTATCAGGAATTGGTGCTACATTTTTTAAAAATGTTTTTTCTCCATTATTTAAAATGATTGTATTGTCTTTCACCTTTGTATGTTAATATAGTGAATTGCATGTATTGATTTTTGAATGTAAAATTAACCTTGCATTCCTCGGCAAGCTCATTTGTGATCATGTTAAATTATCCTTTTTAATATATTCTATTTGATTTGTTAATAATTTGTTAAGGATTTTTGTGTTTCTGTTCATGAAGGATATAATTCTGTTTTTTTTTTT
>JAQZBX010007159.1:0-51306 GCA_029593785.1 Cabassous unicinctus
GTTAAATTATTCATTGTGTCCTCAAGATTAAAAAGAAAAGGGAGGGGAGAGAAGAAAAACACATTTGCTCAGAAGAATCACAATTATTCCTGCTAGTGATAGAAAAAGTTCTCCCTTGGGCCCTCTTGCAGAAAGCACGATTCATTTTATGTAGTTGCTTTTCTTGATTATAACTATAAATCTTAAGATGTTCTTTTTATTTTTACATATACTATCTCTTCCTGATTTGCCCCTAACAGCTAGGATCAACTAAATTGAGAGTTTTGAGGTTATTAAAATAGACGAGTGTTTACATAGACACACGTGTGGGTGTGTTGGGGTTTTGTAAATGATATACTAATTCTTTTCTAGGATAGATAGATGGGCACACAGACAGACTTTCATGATAAAACTGAGGAGAAGACATTTTTAAAGGACAAAAACAAGTTCTCTTTGCATAGAGAACACTGAAAAGGAAATCAATATGTTCCATTACCAATATAAAACCCTAAAGTTTCTATGACCTCTAATCCTAGAAAGGCAGGAGAAGCTGAAAAAGGAATTTGGAGAAGAGGGGAAGAGTCATTAGAGAAAAACACAGCAACAAGTTTCTCATAAATAGTCATTCAAAACTCCACAGGTGAGCAGAAATTAACCGAAATCTGAGGCTACAGTCCGAGAAGATGAGAAAAACCTTTATTTATCTACTTCAATCTTTTTTGGATTATTTTTTGGTTGGTTTGCTTTTGCAATAAAGGTACGTAAGATTTTAAACTTGAAGAACAATTTTACTTTTACCTCTTCACATGCACTTGCTTTCAAGCCAGGATATCCATTCGGGTCCACCCTCCCGGTGCCATGCCCCCGGCCCCCCAACCCCCATCTCCCTCTTTCTCACCCAAAGCACTTACCTTGTTAAGCCACTTTAGCCCAGGTATCGTGTTTGAATTTATCTGTTCCTCCAGCCACGGGCGCATTCGCATCCTTTCCACAGGCATGGTACCCTTTTGCAGAAGAAGAAGTTCATTAGGCATTTCCACTGCTAACTGTCCAGCTCTGCATTAGAGTTCTACCCGCTGCCTGTCTATTTTGCCCTGCCTCAGAATTGCACAGCTTCTGTGTGTTGCGTTGGGGAGAGATGGGGATGGGAGGGGGTCAGGGAAGTGTATTGAGGGGCTTTGCCCTGAAGCCCCTGCCCTTGACATTCCGCCTCATTCCTGTGGAACCACAGGAGGCCTGGACTGGCAGAAACCCAGCTACCCAGAGGCTCAACCAGCCCCTGGCTGGGAGACAGGGAGGCTGTTTTACCCTCTCTGGCAGTGGGTGAAGACAGAAGCCTTCAATGTTCCAGGCATCCAGAGGCCCGTCGCTTACAATACCTTCGGGCTATTACCATTCCGAGACCCAAGAGCAGATAGAGCAAAAACAGTTGTGGTGGCAAAGAGTTATTAGAATCCATTTTCTCCTTTTGGGTATCTGGGGTATAAATACTGTAAACACCAACAATGGCATTTTAAAGCTCTAAATGAATCCATTTATGTGGTCCCCCGAAGGCTGCTCCCCCACTAGGCATTCCCCCCTGACTTTCTATCTACTTTCAGAGCTCAGCAGGATCTTGCTCTGGCTTCACCTTTGCTTCTACCACAAAGCAGTCTCTCACTCCCTCCCTCAAGCATCTTTTTTCCATACCACCCCCTCCCCCCCACATCATCTTCTTCACCTTTAACTCACTTTTTCTTGAAAATCACATCATGGCCTGAACACCATTCCTCTACCCAGCCCGTACAATGCCTCTCTGCCCTCCTTCTGGACAATTCTAAGATAGTCCACCAAAATATATCAGAATCACTAGTTAAGTACCTCCCAAAATGTATACAACCATCCTCACCCCATTTACACCTGGGTTTAAATTTAATCTGGAGTCCAAGAGCAAACAAAGACAACGAGGACTCAAATCCCTATTCTATGGGACTTCACGGGCAGTGTGACATGATAAGCCTTTTTTCAACACTCTGCAGCCTCTTGCTTCTTTTGCTGACTTCTGCCAACAAAAATGAGCTCTGAAAATTCTTCAGATGCATTTGAGCTATTACCAAAGTCTCAAGAACTCTCTCTTGCAGCTTGCAAAGGACCTCTCCTCTCCTCTCCTGCGATCCCCTCATGAGCCCATGGACCACGCAGGGCCCTCCCTCTGCCTGTCCAGCGCCTCCTACCCCTCCTTTCCTTTGCACATCTCCTGCAGGTCTCCTGGCCCACTCGCTGGTGCACACACCTCCTGCTCCCATGCACGTATCATTCCCTCTGCTCTTCTCTCCCTGGCCTTGAGAATCTCAAGACACAAAGTTGGCAGCAAAGACAAGAGCAATACATAAAGAAGAGGGAAGAACAGATGGAGAGGTAGTTACGGTAGTTCACAAGTGGAGATCAACAGGTGCTGGCCCACGGTGACAACCAGAACCACTGTGGGTTACTAAACTTGGCGCTACAGAAAAATGAAGAGGGATGTGTAAGTGGCCCTGCTTCCAATTCATACTTATTAGAAATAGGATATTTCCTCCTTTTCCCCACAAATAACCTCCTTGGAAAAAACAGTCATCTGAAATATTTCAAAAAGTTTTTTTGTCTTTAAAACTGTCTCCCTGGTGGAGAGATAGCTACCATTACTGCATGCAGCTAGGTGGATGGGGATTATATGACTCAAGATTTAACACAGTTCATCATTCTGTCTCCCAGAAAATACCTGCTTTTCCTCCCACCACACTGCCTAGACCTCACCGAAGAGCCCTAGGGCTAAATCCTTGGGTCTCTCTACTATAGTCGATCTCATTTTCACGGATTCTGTATTTGCCAATGTGCCTACTCATTAAAATTTATTTGTAACTGCACAGAGCAAAATTTGAGTTGCCCAATGCACGTGTTCCCAGCTGAAGTTGAAAAAGGTGACAGCTCTGCCTTCTTGTTCCATCTCTAATATTCTAAGAAGTATCCTTTTCACAATATACTTAGTACCATGTTTTTCACATTTTTGCATTTTTGTGGGTGATTTCAAGGTTTAAAATGACCCCCACGCGTAGTGCTGAAGTGCTGTCTAGTGTTCCTAAGTGCAAGAGAGCTGTGATGTGCCTTACAGAGAAAATACATGTGTTCGATAAGCTTCATTATATAGAGCTGCCGACCATGTGGTTCAATTTTAATGAATCAGAACCTTATTTAATGAATTCCTATTACTGCCCCCTAATGGGTATGGTTAAACTAGCTTAAATTTATACTCAGAGACTTTGTCCAAATGTTGCTCTAAAACGTTCCAAAGGCAATGATGAAGTTTCTAGGTGTAGTTATATGCGGACAGTCTCCTCTAAAAGAGGGAGGAAACAAAGAATTTCCTAAGGAATCATTACATGCAACTTTAAAGAGGCAGCAAAAGATATAAGGTGTCTTTAAACAGAAATGCACATAAAACAAGGTTGTATATTGACTGGTTGACAAAATGCTGACCAGAGGTTCACAAGAACCTAACCCTGTATTTCTCCTAGTATTCACTACTTCTGTGTTCTTTACAGAATGTAACTACCGCAAATGATGAGAAACAACTCTATCTATACTCCATCCTTCAGTGAGCTCACCCAGGCTCACAGCCTTCATATTCCCAAATTTAATCTCCAGCTGGAACCCCTTCCCCAAATTCCAATTCATCTATGCATACTGAACATCTTCACTTGGGGATAGGTATTTCACATTTAACATACCCCTACTGCCACCCACACCCTCAAAACCTGCTTCACTCCCAGTCTTTCCCATCTCAATTCATGACAAATCTACCTTACCAGCTGCCCAGGCCAAAAAACCTTGGCATCATTCTGGTCTCCTTTTTCTCATACCCCACATCCAATCTGTCAGCCAATCTTGTCAGTGCCATCTTTCAATTATGTCCTGATCCATCCCATCTCTAACCTGAATTATAGGAATAACCTCCTGCCTGAGTTCCTTCTGTCCACACGTCTTCCTTTAGTCTATTCTCAATAGAATGACCTGTATGCTCCTTTTAAAAGATTAGCCAAATCATCTCACTCTTCACCTCAGAACTCTGCAGTGGCCTCCCATTTCCTGAGTCAAAGTCAGTCTTGGCAATAGTCTATAAAAAGTCCTACACAGGCAGTTCTCTGACTTCTGCTGTTCTGCCAACTCCCTGACTCTCCTCTAGTCACCAGATTCCTTGCTCTTCCTTGAACACGTCTACTTACTCCTTCTGCCAAGAAAGCTCTTCCCCCATAAATCCCAATGGCTCATTCTCTCCCTCCATAAATCCCAGTGGCTCATTCTCTCCCTCGCTTCCTGGGCCTCTATTCAATTTTCACCTTCTCAATAAGGCCTAGTCTAACCCATTTAAAATTGTCCTCCCCATACCCTCACCCAGACTAACACATAAATATAAAGTACTTCCTTATTGCGTTTATTGTCTGTCGCTCCCTCACCCCTTTAAATGATAATAAATTCCAAAAGGGCCTTGTGTTTCCCCAGCAGCTGGAGCTCAGAGTCCTTGGTGCTTAATACATACTTGTTAAATGAACGGATTTAAGACAGAAAATATTAAGCAGGAAAGCATGTTTGGAAGAAAACATGCTGAGATTATGTTGGCTGAATCTGACAGGCCTATCTTTCAGCGTTTACATAGACATAGCCAAGGGGAGGTATTTTCCAAAAGTCTAGCCCTCTGCAGAGAGGTAGAGGGTAGAAATAGAGATGATAGCTAAGGGGAGGGGATAAGATGGCCCAGAGAGAGCAAGGATAGGCTGGGAACGCTCTGGGAGCTCAACATAGAGGGAGAAGCAGAAGTTGTGAAGTTAGCAAAGGGGGCAGATCCTAGTCAGAGAACCAGAAAAGCATGGGATTGTGGAAGACAAGGGATAACTGAGCTTCAAACTTCAAGAAGGTGGTAGGGACACAGTGGTGAATGAAACAGCCTCAGGCACCAGCCAATCTAAAGAGGGAGAAGGACTTTAATCAAATGCCAAGCCAATAGATTATTACAACAGGCAGAGGGTACTTGGAACAAGAAGTACAAGGTACTCTGAGAGTAGGTACTGGGGTCTCATCTAGTCTATGGGTGAAGGAAGGTGTCCTTGGAAGGCCTGAGGCACTGGACAGGCAGGGGAGATACCATAAAGGCCCTGAGGCAGGAAGACACACCTCCAGAGGGCAATGGGCAGCAGGGAGGGCGTTAGAGACCAGGGTGACCCTTCAGGACCTGGAAACCATGCCTAGGATGTTGGTCTTTGTGGTGGATTGAATTGTGTACCCCAGTGTGGACAAGTTCTTGGTTTGCGTTCTGGTGGGTATGAATACATTTAAATAAGATCACTTTAAGATGTTACGTCAATTAAGGTGTGGCCCACCTGAATCAGGTTAGGCTTTAAAACAGATTACTGGAGTCCTTTATAATCAGAGTTGAAAGTCAGAGGGAGAGAGAGGCCACAGGAAGCAACCAGAGGCTGGAAGTCAATGGAACCCAAGAGAAAAGGGAGAAGACACCGCCATGTGCATTGCCATGTGATGGAAAAAGCCAAGGAATCCAAAGATTGCTGACCAGCCAGAATATAACAACCCCGGGGGGAGGGAAGCCTATTTAGCCTCTGAAACAGTAAACCAGTAAATTCCTATTAAGCAAACCCATCCTAAGACTGATGGGAAAATGGAAGGATTTAAGTGAATGAATGATATCAGTTTTGTTAACAGTTAAGGTTAAGAGCTTATAAAATCTAGTCCTTCACCAACTTTAATGTGCATACAAACCTCAATTCAGTGGGTCTGAGTAGGCCTCGTGATTTTACATTCTAACAAGCTCCTAGGGCTCTGGACCACACAAGGGAGCAAGGCTCTGCATTTCCTTTTATTTATTTATTTATTTATTTTTAGGTACTGGGCCAAGGATTGAACCTGGGACCTCGTATGTGGGAAGCCGGCACTCAACCACTGAGTCACATCAGCTCCCCTGAGTTGGTTTTTTCATTTGTTTGCTTGTTGTTTGCTTGTTTTTAGGAGGCACTGGGGATCGAACCCAGGACCTCCCATGTGGGAAGCAGGTGCTCAACTGCTTGAGCCACATCCGCTCCCCTCCTTTTATTTATTTATTTATTTATTATTTTTTTTACCAGGAGGTTCCGGGAATCGAACCCAGATCCCTCCATATGGGAGACGGACGCCCAACCGTTTGAGCCACATCCATCCCCTCCTTTTATTTTTAATTACTAGTTACCTAGCTCTTCTGAGACTTCCTGCAAAGTCAGGTTATTCTGGCAAGCAGATCTCTATTATTCTAAATATGTCAGATTTTGCTACATCCTTGGTTGATCCATCCTTTATTTATGTGCTATGCCTTTCTAACAGGACACAGCTCAGCCAAACTCCAAAATTTATATCTCACCTTGCCAAAATAAAAGAAGCCATGATGAAGTCAAACATGTACAACATTTTCAAAATCTATATCAGATTAACTGTCATTAATTATAAATTGATTTTAGGAAAAGCAAATAAAGCAAGTATTTTTTTCAGAGTAGGGTGAACTCTGTTACAAAAGAATTTACTTATTCCAGGAGATTATATATATATAATATTATATTTATATATTTATGAAGTATGTATATGTGTATATATATATATATATATTAGCTAGGATACCCTCAGTGATACATCATGAAAAGCTACCCTTTTACATGAAGGCACTTCCTCTTTTTTACTTGATTTTATAGCCTTCCTTCATCTCCCACACACAGGCCAAGTAATGAACTGCTAATGGTCTTGCCATGTGACAGAAGAAAATTTTGCAGTTTAACACAGATTTCTCATGACTAACAGAAGGAGAGTATATAGCCTTACGGCTGTGTAAAAAAAACAAAGGTAGAATTCTATCTACATTGAACTTTGTACCAGACACTGATCAGTTTGCCACTAAAAATGGATTATATTTCCAAAGACTGAAAGACGATGAGTCAGAGCTCTGCGTGCTGAAAAAAGAAGGTGCTTACTTGGCATGTATGCCCTAGCTTCCATCAATGAAATCCAAGACGTCAGATGGGTCTTCTTTCAGTAAGGCAAGTTTCTCGAGGGCATTAATGCCCAGGCCATGTGAAACCTGAATGCAGTTGAAAAGCCATGTAGCCGGGTGGAGAAGACACAGAGGTGCTAATTTTGCAAAGAGGACCAGGGTACACCAGGAATCAGGACCTTTATGCTCTAGTCCTTACTTCGCCAGTATTGGTGAGTCAGTGATTCTGGGGCAAGTCACCTAACCTTTCTGCCTCACACACTGAGCATCTAGAAACCTGGGAAGGAATCTAAGATTCTATGAGTCCTTTTGTAACATGAAGGCTCATAATTTGATTTACCTGTTTTGTACACTGGGCTGTTATTAAAAAGTGAAATGCTAAAATTTTATGACTCTATAAATCTAAAATATGAACAACTTCAGCTTCAAAGAACAAAACACTGAAGGATCTACCTTTGAGCATAACAAAGACACTCGGTAAAATCATTTCCGAGGTTTGGGATTGGGACCATCTTCTTAACCCTGGCAGCTGGCTATAAACCAGTTCAGCAAACGGTGGGCATTTAGGACATTACTGGTGCCAGGGCTGCTGCACAGACGCATGCAAACTGTGCACTGTGCTTCCTATGGGTTGGATGGTGCCCCGTGAAGTTGAACAATGCTATGGTTCTAATCAGTGCCAGTTCCAGGGATCATGAATTTTTACCTCAATAACTGAGGGTTGGGTCATGAAATAGTAATAGCAATGGCTACCATTTACTGAGCACTTACTATGTGCTAGGCATTTAACTAGGGTTTTCTATGAGTTTTCTCATTTAATTCTCACAACCTTAGGAGGCAGGGAATTTATCTCCTGTTACAGATGAAGGTAGGTTGGGCAATCCGCTAGTAAATGCGGGAGCCACAACTCATAATCAGATCTGTCTAACCTGAAAAGCCCAGGCTCATAAACTGAAGCCCTGCTCTCCTCTTACCATAGAACATACCCAGCTATTACGATGGCCTCTTAACCATTCTCTCTACTGAGCCCTTCCAAGTTACTCTCTGTCTTGCATGCCACTGCCATATTAATCTTCATAAAATACCTCTTTAATCATTTTAATTCTCTTCTAAGATCTTCTAAATGTCTCTGATGGATTTAAGATAATAAAACCCTTGGTTGAGAGGAAGGGGCTTCTGGTAATGGCACATTAGGCAATTAAGGCCCAACTGTCACAGTGAATGAGTCAGAAACCTGGACAAAATATATTTTAAAAATCTGTCCTAAAGCATCAGAGAGCCAACAAGGTAGTATAGAATTAAGAGGACAAGATCTAGGAGATGAAAGAAACCCAAGAAGGTAAATCCTGACATTTTGGGCTGCTTTTCTCTTAGCCAAGGGGCACTTACTGATTCCAGAAGAGTTGACTATGAGGCCCATGACATATTCAGGTGACTAAGGGTTTATAAATCAGGGCCTACCTAGGAGAGAGAAGTCCTATAAACAGGTCTTATACAGATACCAAATGTTTTCAGATGCAGTCTTTAAAGTCACCATGCCTAATATGTTCAAGGAAATAAAGGAAAAGATGGAAAACTTTGGCAGAGAATTGTAATTAAGGTATTCTAAATTCCTTGCATTGTATGAGAAAAATTTAAAATACTAATATGTACTAGACTTCAATAAGTCAATGACACATGTTATCTCTTGGGTAAGTAAAATCCTTGATTCTTGAGTATTCAAGACTTTTTCTAAAAATAGATCCAAAATCATCCTTCCAACATTATCTACCATTCCTCCTCCCTTACCAATCAGGCAGGTCTTCTAACAATTTCCCACAAAGTACTTGGACAATTCGCCCTACTCTACATCCTAGTTCACCTCTCCAAGCCCTAGCTCTGATCGACCTAATGAGGAAACAGATCTCTAAGGAGACTTGCAGGTCCAAGAATACCCGACAGGCAAGAGCAAACTGCAGAATCTAGAGCCACAGCAAAAATGCCAAACAGTAAAGGGGAGATGGACAAGAAGAAAGCTGAGAATAATGACAACCTGTCAGTTCATCAGTTCACATTAAAAGAGCCACAGGAGACAGGTCAGAGCTGGGGAAGAGTGAAGGCAAAGGTATGGGAAGGAAGTTACCAAGAACAAGCTTAAGTTTGATTCCATATCGCAGGAGTTGACAAGTAGTGCTCTGCCCCATTCCTTGTTCCTTTTGCAGGGGCATCATTTGCTTTTTAGCACCATGAGGGCTCTTGCCACCTAATAGCCTGCCAACATAGCCATGTGCCCACCCTCTCTTAGCAACCTCCAGAAATCTTACCCTCCCAACAAAAGCCAGCGCAAATCTATTTCCACCCATTAAGCCCTCTCTCACACCTCTAGCCACTGGACCCTTCTCTCCTATGGCACATATCTGCATTATCCAGTCAACAAATATTTGTATCAACAAATATTTATTAAACACATATTAGTACAAGGTACTGTGCTAAGTGCTATGGAGGATTCAAAGATGTATAAGAAATGATCACTACGCTAATGAACTAGTAAGTTAACTGGGGATGTGAGACATAAATCGTATGAAGTTAAATTATAGTATAATTGTAATAATAAAAGTCCATGCAGTAGAGATCAGAAGTCAGTGGGTGATTAGTTGTCAACTAAACAACCTGGTTCCTAAGGATCACAAATCATTCTGAAATGAGTTTGTAAGGGAAAGCTTTGTGGTAAAGTAAGAGCTTATGGGATGGGGACAGAGAGAAGGTGGCAGGCAAGCCCAACAAGGTAAAGGCTGGTGTAAATGGCCACAGCAGGACTGAGGGAGATGTATTTACTGATGTGGGCAGAACAACTGGCTTCGGCAGAAATGTGGTGGGGTTTTGATGTGCTGAATATTTGGCATGAATCATTTCTAGCCCTCACAACAGCCCTAGCAAGTTAAATATTAATACTCCCATTTTAGAGATGAGGAAAAGGACAGCTTGAAAAGGTAAATCAACTTGTCCAAGACCCCCAAGCCTCTAGATGAAGATCCAAGATTTGAACCCAGGTCTTTCTGAAGTTCATGATGAAGGCCATGAACCAAAGAAGCACTCTATCCAGAGCCAAGTGGAGACAGAGATAAGCTAGAAGCTATGGCTCTGGCTCAGAATGGTGGCTGTGCAAATGTACAGGGAAAGAAATACACAAGTGGAAATTCACTTACAGAAATATAATAGTAATCTTTAGCAGTAATTTTTCCTGGGCATACAGTAATCCTTCCCAAAATGCAAGTTCCTCTTACAAGACATTCTACACTCCCCACATGGACTTCTGTAGACCTTTTTAGCATGAAGAATTTCAGTTCAAAAGATGTGACTTGACAGTAAGTTGCAGTTGGAAATAGAAACGCATTGTCACCATCATCTTCATCACAATATTTGTTCAAGTGCTTACTAGGAACCAGACACTAGGCCAGGTGCTTTTCACACATTATTCCATTTAATCTTCAAAGAGGCTACAGGTGGGATACAGTAACTTATCTCCATTTTACAGATTAGGAAACTGATACTCAGAGAGATGAAGCTTCTAACCAAGATCCACAGCTACTAAAGCAGAAAAGCTTAGGACTGAAACCAGATCTGGCCGACTCCCAATGGAAACCAAAACTCTCTAAACCACTGTTTTTCAAACCCATTAGAGGGTCATGAAATTGATTTCTTGGATCAAGATCAGCACTTTGAGTTTAATTTTAATGAACCAGAATACAGAATAGAAACTCGGAGAGAGCATCCCAAACAGTAAGAGTAAGCAATGTTTTATGAAACTTTTGTCTCAATTCTGTATCATATCATATCATTTCATGTATTCTGGCTTGATACATGGCATGGTGGTCAAAAGAATATGAAAACAATGCACTAGGCTGAACTGCCTCCCAAGGGTTGTATACAGATTTGTGTGGGCAAGCAGATGGAGGGGAAGGGGTGATGGGAGAGGAAGATGGCGAAAAGTGCAAAGCAGGAGAGGAAGATATAGGAAGATGAGAAGCAAACCCTTAGAACTATACTGACTAGAGGGAGATTGAAATTAAATGTATGAGAGAAGATTTATGGCATGTGTTTGGCATGAAAACATCATGTTCAGAACTAATATAATATGACCTTGTATATCAGGAACAGGGTTACAGTTACCTGTTCGGCTATGCCTAATACTTGTCTGCCTGAAGTATTCAAATAACTATAAACTGGTGGGAGACTGAGGATGAAGTAAAAAATTACCAGTCATGAAATCAGAGAGACATATAACATTTGGATGGAGTGCCAGACACACGAAAGAAACATGCTTCAGCAAAAACGCAAAACCAATTTTTAAAAGTTTCATTAAACTTCAGGAGAGTTGATAGGCAATGGAAATCAATACTATAATATCCATTGTATCATTGATGTAATCCTTATTTATGTTGTTTATTGTTTTTACTTTATTGAACTTAAAAAGGAGACTTCTTTTGAGAATGCTAGTTTCTAGCCCAGTTTTTCTCATTAGCTTTTAAGCAATTCCAACAGTGACTTCTCCAGAACCCAACCTTGAATGATGTGTCAGGATTGCTATAAATGGTTTATATCCCCAACTATATCATAACACATAAACTTCCCCACCCTATCACCTATACCAGAATCCCAAAATAGCCTTTGCAACATTATTACCTGAGGAACTTTAAAAAAAAGGATTCCCTGGCCCTGTGCTTGACCTACTGAATAAGAATCCTCAGAGCGTAGGAACCAGGAATTTCATATTATTATCCTAGGGTAATTCTGATATGCAGCCAAGTGAACTGCCATTTAGTACCATTAGCCCAGTGACCTTCCAGGCCCCAGATGTTTAATAAACAACTCCAATTGAGTCATGGGAAAATGGGGAGGCCAATGGTGAACACATTTCACCATGAATGGAATATAAATGCATATGAAATTAAAATTCTAAAGTGCCTTTAAATACCACAAAACAAGTTTTCCATACTGAGAATCACCCAAATGACAGTTTTGCATATTTGCCATCTACTTTACAAGAATTACCCTGCCTCTGACCACAAACTATTCTGGTACCTGAAACAGTGTAATTTATGGACACAGAAACTTGACTGAGGGCCTCCACCTGTGTGCTCAAAAGATGCCAAAATATAAATGTTTTTCAGTACGGGGATGACCCAGTGGTCATTCTAGAAAACAGTTCTCAGTGCAGCCTAGAGAGAACAGGAGTCCTTCATCCAGGGAGTAAGCCTTAAAATATATATATAACATGTCGTGTTTATGCAAATAGGAGCCTGCAAGCTTTCAAAGGGTGGTTACCTAGAAAAGTTGAAGAAATACAGTTCAAAAACACTAATGGGAGCACAGCTAGACCTCTGTTCATTGCCCTTGAGCTTCCCAATTGCCACTTCAGTTAGAAGTTGTGCATCTCACTCCCATCTCCCATCTGATGCCCTGATTACACAACCCTCTTTCCTATCCCTTCCCTGCTGCCCAACTCAGATGCTCCTTCTCCCTTGTCCCTTTACTGTTCATTCTGCCGTCAATCCATACAACCTTCCACTCAGCAATCTCAGAAACACAATCTCAGAAGCAAATCTCTTGTCACCGCACTCTTAAAATCTTTCAATGGTTTCCCATCTGGTGCCCTACACACAGACTCTTGCCGTGGCCTTCAAAGCCCCTCCCAGGCTTCCAATACCCTTCAGTGCCCTTCACCACCATCTTACTCCAGGACCCTATACTCCATCCCTATCCAAGGAATCCACTTCCCCAACTTGCCTTCTGTTTCTGTCCCCTCTCCCTAGGACGTCCACCTTCTCAACATCATCACCCCCTACCACTTTTCTACTATGGATCACCTCCCTTTTGCTGTTTGCTATCAAGATGCTGCAAAACTGCATGGCTGGGCTGAGTGGCATGATGATAGATGTATGGTTTATCGCCTTGTCCGAGCTTTCAGAGTCTCTGTAGACCTTTTATGCTTTCTCCTTACCAGCTTCTGTTTCCATTTCAAATATTTTCTCCCTAACTCACTTCCACTCTCATCAATCCCAGCAAGTAATCATGCCTCCAGCTTCCTAGAGAATATACAAGCCATTAAGACGCCTCTTAATCTCTAGCTACTTTCTCTCTTCAAGCTTATATCTACTTCTGTGACCTCTTTTGTCCCCTTTTCCGACAGGGCGGCTGATGATGCCATCGTGTACAAAGGAACACAGGATATTTAAGAGGAGAATTACTTAGCGTGGTTTTGGACCTACTGAGTCTGAGATATCTTTGGGATATCCAAAACGAGATGTTGGGTGGGCAATTAGACTAGCTCTCAGGAGAAAGGGCAAGCTTTGAAATATCCGATCATTCCTGTAAAGACTGTTCAAAGCCAATCACTTCCACAAAGCCTATCCTAGCCAACTCAGCACACAAAATTCCCCCTTCCCTTGAATTCATAAAACGCTCTGCTTCTCACAGTCATTTAACATTTATCTTATGCTGCCTGATAGTCTCCATTTCATTGTGTGTCCTAGTCCATTTAGAAAATAAGCTACTTTCAGGCTGGAAACTTATGTTAATATTGTTTTGTGTCCCATTGTACTTTACATCTAGTAGATGCCCAATAAATATAGACCAGTCTTGTCCGGTAGAACTTTTTGTGATGATGAAATGCTCTGTCTCAGTGCGGTCCAATAAATGAGCCACTGAATACTTGTACTGTTACCTAGTGCAACTAAGGAACCATTTGTCACCAAAGATGGAAACACAGTATCAAGGCTGGTTCTAATCTTTCCAAATCACAGTGAGTGATCAGGTGTCTGTTGGAAACAAAACCCTGGTGGAGTTCCTCAAGGGGCACTTTCCCCACTTCATAATGAAGTTCTTCTATCTGACACACGCTGCAAGCTCATCACCTTTTTGGAACTCAACCTGTTGGTCAGTGGGGGAGTTTCTGTTGTGAGTAACTGCCCGATGTCAGTCTAGACCTGCAAGCCCCTGGAAACAGCAGCAGCTGGCAGGTACAGAGTACAGAATACCCCACGCTACACCATAATAATATTAACAATAGCTAACAAGGGTTAGCCAAGTTCTAAGCACTTTGTGTGTATTAGCTCACTTGATTCACACAACAATTCAGAAGGTAGGTACTGCTACACTCCCATTATCAATGAAGAAACTGAGGCACATGAGGTTAAGTATCTTGCCCAAGGTCCCACAGTTAACAGATGGTGAAGGTAGGGTTTGAACAGGAGTCTGACTCCAGGGGCCACACTAAGCTTATGGACTAAGGCACACGCATGCAAATGGAACCAGGGTCGATAAAGAGGCACAGAAGACCCAATGCCTTCCTTGCAAGCATCCACCTGAGGCCCCAGACAGGCACTGGGAGAGCCCTGCAGCCCAGCCAGCAGTGCTCAATCTCCAGTAGCTGGGCTGATGAATGGCAACCTCCTCCTGCACCCAGCCGTCCCCCCACCCCATGGCTCCCTTATCTGTTTGCTCCTTGTTGTTGTTGTTCTTGTTTTTTTTCCTCATTGTTTGCACTTGTTGTCTGCTCAATGAATTTGCTCATTGTCTGTTTTTGTTTTTTTTTTCTTTAGGAGGCACAGGTAACTGAACCCAGGACCTCCCATGTGGGAAGCAAGCGCTCAACTGTGTGAGCCACATCTGCTCCCCAGCCCTCTTTAATTCACATGTCCTGCCCTTTCTAGTGCCTTCCTGGCTAGTGGGAATAGCAAAAGGTACTGTATATTGTGGCCAGCCAGAGCGTGCTTTTGGTATTCTGCACTGTGAAAACAATAGTTCCCCACGCTAATACTGCAACATAGAAATATTTTCCTACTTTCCACCCCTTCATCTCTACTGCCCCCATAAGAACCAAGGCTCTAAAGTAACAGGAAAGAACCAGGGGGGATTTTTTTTTTCCAGCCTTATATCACTTAGGATATTCTCCAGTTGTTTTATTTTAGCTTTTGCCTCTGCCACAAAGCAAGGTGAACTAGCCCTGCACCTTACCCCACACACACACCTGGGTCCTTGAGGGTCTTTTGAAACCAAAGGAGTAGGAAAGTAGGTACCTGCGCAGCCTATCACTGATTAACCTGGAGAACTATTTCAGGAGCACAGATAAGCCCCACAGAAAGCTGATGCTCCGAGGCTTTAATGTTATCTTCACAGTAAGGTTTATTTAATGTACTGGAAACCACTGACGTGCTAAGTATTAGAATATTTGCCAAGCCCCACCCCTAGCATTTCAGTGTGTATGAAGGGCAAACACTTGACCAGCCACGAGGCCCTTTTGCTTCCCAGAACTCATATTTAGTATCAGGACATCCAAGGAGTGCCGAAATCCCCACACCGGAAAACTCCCTCTCTCTCACGAATATCTCTCAGCACCCTGTCTGCTCCCTCCCTCCACCATTCAACACCAAGTCACTTATCTCTCTGCCTTCAGGGGTCAGTTTTAAACCTACTTTTTCAAAAAGCCTCCCCTGAGCAATGCAGAGTCAGCTATTACCGCAATTATTTTGCTCCAAGAAGGATTTGGGTCTTTCAAAGCAGAACCCCTGAAAATTGATCTTGTCTGACTCTTAGCTAAATTGACAGCAATGAATTTCCTATTAAATGATCATGACCTCTACAGGACCTATTACTGTCCTTGTTTATAACCAAGGAGCAGGGTGGGCAGGGTGTAGGATGGCCTCGCAGTCTGACAGCCACTGTGACTCTGGGACAGCCTGGCCCCCCACGGGCAGGACAGACAGCTGGGAAGGCAGCTCCTGCATCCACCATCACTGGACAAGGAAAAAGCCTAATGGCTGGCGCTACTTCTTTATCAATACATCTTATATAGAAGAAGATTGGGGAGTTGTGACCTCAAGTGAGAAATCAACCTCCTATACCCCTAAAATCTCAGAAATCCCTTGGTTTCAGCCACCTTTTCCACACACCATGAGGTCTGGGGGTGTCTCCATCAGGCAACTCTGACTACTTCCTAGAGCACTGCTTCAGGAACTGAATGCAGAGGTAGCAGAACCCAAGATCTAGTATTCTCTTCTGTTAAATGGGGATCCTTAAGGTTTGTAGCAAGGATTAAATAACACATGTAAAGTGCCTAGCTCAGTATCTGATCAATTAACAGGTATTTAATAATTATTAGTTTCTGCAGATGCAAATTTTTGGTCAAGGTTGTTCAATGGAGCATTACTTATCATGGCAAAAAATGTAAACTGACCCAAATACTAGACAGTAGGAAGACAGGTTAAATAAAATGATGGTAGGGTCAAATAATGCAATATTTCATTTCTATGGGAAAATGTTCAGAATACAAAGTTAAGTTGGCGGGAAAAAAGAAGGGGAAGGGGTAGTTTTCTACCATCAGGACAATTAAGGGCCATGCACAGACTTCTGGGATGTGCTGGACTGTGGGTACTACACGTGCTGGTGAGTCCCAGAGCAGACACAATGCTCCCTTCTCAGAGAGCGCTGGTGGCACGCGGTGCCCAAGTGTGCAGCCGACTCTCATGGCCACTGGCACGGCCTAGCACAGACCTCGGGGCATGTGCCTGGCTGACAACACACCGCAAGGGGCAGTTGTCTGGCCTGGAACTGGGCAACTAGGGGATGGGGGCACCCCGACCCCTGAGTGGCACCCCTAACGGCAGGTGAAGTTTCAGGGTAGAGGGCTATGATGTTTCACAGCACCCACCAGGAATCAAGTCCAAGGTCAGCACCATGAGTGCTCTCCTGCGTTCACTATAAAATCCTGAGTTTTCCCAGAGAGTCCCCATGTCTGCAGAGCACCCTAATTTTATAATAGAAAATAAGAACAATGCGGCAATAGAGAACATTCTTCTCCAAAAGAATGCTGAGGAGCTTACTTCCATTCCCTCCCTTTCTGAACGATTTAGTGCAAAAAGCCCATCAGGTGACAGGAAGAACTGGGGAGGGGGGCAGGGGAGGAGCGGCAAGCCTGTGGGGTATCGGTGTAAAGATGGTGTCCACTAGAGTGGGAGAAGACAGGGCATCCAAGCAGGGTGGGAGCATATATGCGGGAAAAGGACAGCAGACCGTTGGGGTGCCAGGGCCCCAGGAGGATGGGAGGGCTCGGTGCAGCAGAAGGAGCCCAAGGAGTGAGATGAGGAGGGCCTCCTCGCTGGGGAGGGGTGGCCTCAGTGGGGACGAGATTGCATACAAAGAGGCAATTGGGTAAATTAATTACTACATTGAGGATGAGGGGAGCAGGTTTCTAACTATTTGAGAAGGAAGTTACAAATATGGAAAGAAAGAAAATAGAATAACCCAGGGCATTGGATTGGAGTAGGAGGAATTGGTATGAATTCATGGTTTTCAATATATCAACATAAATATAGAAATAAATACAAATGTAAAAAAAGTATCTGTAAGTATATATATAAATAATACACAAGTCCCCTAACTCTGTGTCCACTGAGGGGCCTGGGAGCAGTAGCAACATGCCAGTAGCAATGAACACGTACAGTACCCAAATCTTGATTTCTAAATACCATTCTTCACTAAAAGGAACCACACCTCCTTGGAGAAATGGCTGATTGCAGAGCAGGGGCTCAGAAAAGAGCAAGATGAGTTTGAAACAGATCGTTGGGCCAGAAAGTAAGGATGTGCTCAAAAAATCATGGTAACATGCCAAAAGGAGGACACAGAAGCCAACCTGAAAGGACTCCCACTGGCCAAATCAGTCAATTATAAGCACCAAAATAAATAATGATAGTAATGTATTATAGCCCACTGAATAAAATAGGAATCTATGAAAAAGTAAATAGGGGAAAGAGAAAGCTCTTCCATAATAAGGCTGAATGCCAACTAATAAATGTGGAAAGAGTGATGGGATTACAAGACCACCATTTGGCAGCCATCAAAGTATTAATTAGTCCAGCCAAGAAACATCAATGGATGCTAATACAAGCAGGTGAAAGGTTGATGAGAAACGGGCCATTTACATGGTCTCAAAGTACCTCCACTAAATATTCTTTATTACAAAGGGAAGAAAGAGTAACTCTACAATGCAGAAGCCTGACAGATGCCTCCTTAATCAAGTGATCAAATGAATATAACCAATAAAGGGGCAAATCAAAATCACATACCACCATTGAGGAGTCAATAAGCCAACATCGTTATCTATGGTATCCTCACAAAATATAAAAAACACATATCCTGAATGTAGCGACAAGGACGCATCCAAGAAACCCAAATGGCAGGATACTCTGTGAGACTACTGGCCTGCAACTGTCAAAGTGCTAGGGTCATGGAAATTAAGGAAAGACTGAAGAACTGGTCCAGATGGAAGTAAATTGAAGAAACCTGACAACTAAATGCAACACCCTATCCTGGATTGTATTTTTTTGTTGCAATAGATATTATTGAGACAAGTGTCAAACCCAGATGGGGTCTGTGGATTAGATGGTAGTAAG
The DNA here is from genome assembly GCA_029593785.1 of Cabassous unicinctus. Lineage (NCBI taxonomy): Eukaryota > Metazoa > Chordata > Mammalia > Cingulata > Chlamyphoridae > Cabassous > Cabassous unicinctus. Next base: position 18,451 of record JAQZBX010007159.1, read on the forward strand.
GCCTCGATGTTAATCTCCTGATTCTGAGGGTCATATTGTGGGCATGTTGAAGAGTGTCTTGTTTATGGGTAGTACACACTCAAGTATTCAGGAGTGATGGGACATCATGTTGGCAAGTTATTCTCAAACGGTTCAGAAAAAAAGTTCTTTGTGCCATTATTGAAACTTTAATGTAAGTCTGAAATTATTTCAAAAGAAAAGGACAAGGAGAGAAATACAATAGCAAAGTATGTAACTGATTTACACTACAGAGTGGAAAACAATAGCATTTCTGAAAGTACAACAAACTCCAGAAAGTTAAGTTCACTTGGTGGTACTTAAACTGTTAGCAGTTTATTCTTTTTTTTTAAGGAGGTACCGGGGAATTGAACCCAGGACTTCAGACATGCAAAGCAGGCGCTCAACCACTGAGTTACACCTGCTTGCCACTCCCACCCCCCTTTTTTTGGCAGTTTATTCTTAATCCAGGCACCAAGACAGTATTAAGCACACACATCAATCACTTTATCCATCCATCCATAACAAGCAGCTCAATCAAGCAACAATTAGCTCAACAAGGAGCCTCTCTTTTCCTGGAGAAGAAGAGGAGAGATGGTCCATATTGCATTTACTGTTGTGGAGAAAGCTAAAAAGAAGACGACCAAACGGCTTTCTGCATTATTATAGAGAAGGCTCTTACCAAAAAAGCACCAAAGATTTACCTCCAGTCAAACTTATTTACGGGCAGTTATTTTTTAAATTTTAAAACACAAGGTTGGTTTCCAAGTAATAGTCCCTCAGCTTACAGAAGAAGATTGCAGCAGAGGAAAGAAGTCAAAAGCGCCCATTCCTGGACTGCCACTAACTGCGTTTTTTAGATATTGGGCCTTCAGAGGCCCACACCACTGTATTCTCTGCAGGACATTTCGGGACACTTTCAAGTTTTCGCCAGAACCCAAAAGCTGGCATTCTCAGCCTAGTTTCATTTTCTATCATGACAATAGCTCCCACTCCCACAGCCTTTCAAAAGCACTTGGCTCCAAACAGGTCCACCATGAGTAAAGGTTTTACTTTTTGTTTCTCATTTACATCTCCTCAACTTGTAGGATACGGAAGCCTGCATAACCTTCAGCTCAATTTGTTCTAACTTTCCTGAAAATTCCAGTGCCTACCTCTACTCGCACTAGCAAGCAGGGCACATATTTACTATTCTCCAAGAAAAAAGCTACACTATAAAGAATAGAAAGTGAAACCAGCGGGCCTTCCTTCCAACAGCAACAAGCAGCCACTGTGATTGCTCCCCCTCCCCACCCCGAGTCCGTTATCCCCCTGCAGCCAGAATATTCTTTTAAAAGCACAAATATGATTTTGTCACTCCACTGCTCAAAGCCCACTGTTGTCACACGCACTGGGTTCAGAGTCCTCTCCTCCCATGGCCTTTAACCCAGGCAGTATGTTGTCCCAAGGCCTTTGTATCTATTGTCCCTCGACCCCAAGAGCAGCCCCTTTCACTGGCTAACTCTTTTCCAATTTTTTTTTTTTAAAGCTGTTGTAGGTTTACAGAAAAATAATGCAGAAAGTACAAAGTTCCCATATTATCTCCTCCCCACCCACCCACCCCCCACACAGTTTTCCCTATAATTAACGTTTTGCATTAGTGTGGAACCCTTTGCTACAACTGATGAAACAATATTATTATATTATTCACTATAGTCCATAGTTTACATTAGGGTTCACTTTGTGTTCTTGTACAGGTCCATGGCTTAAAAATTTTTTTTTTATTCTGCTAACATATATACAATTAACTGTTACTAATTCTTCAGGCCTTGGTTTCAAAATCACTTCCTCAAGCAAAGCCTTACCTGTCACCCAGACCAGGTCAGGTTCCCAAATCTGTCTGCCCCACTAAAACAGACTCTCCATGAGGACCAAGACCAGCTCTGCTTTGTTCACCACTCTGTTCCCAAGGCCTGGAAGCTCAATAAATATTTACTGAGTAAATAAACAATGAACTTACTATACATGCCAGACATCATGGTAAGCAAAAGGGGAACAGAAAAGGGGCTTGAATACTGGTAAAAGAGTACCAGTAAGTACCAGTGAGAGAGTACCAGTAAGTACCAGTAAGAGAGTACCAGTAAGGCTGTCACACAACCAACTGCAATAAGGAAAATAATGAACTGCCATAAAAAGAGGTATCTGTAAAGGCTGTGGGGAATTCATTTTTAAAATCAATTTTTATAAACATAGGTTTATTTCAGGTTTTCAAAGTATAATCTAGAATCTTGTTTATTTCATATGAGAATTCACAAGAAATTTATTGATGCCACCAGCACTGTAGCACCATCACCAGTATAGGTGATCAGGATGGTAACCTTATAATTTATTGTTCAAAGTGGGACACTTGAGTGTGAGTGGGACCTAATTAATAATTATACCTGGAAACATGTAAAGAGAGACTGTCCCTGACAAAACGAGGATGTGAGGATCCCCCGGTTGCAGGAGACAGTTGCTCTGGAACAGGTTTGCTGTCTTTTATTCAAAATACTTGGCCAGACACATTTTAAAATCCAGAAGTTTTTGAGTGTTGGGAAGATAATATGGTACATCTACCATGTTGCATAATAAATATCCCCAGCAGCATCTAGAGTGGAACTTCTTAATCCAACATAGTAATATTTCTGCAGCAAAACATGATGGTTTACAGTGACTGGGATAAATAAAGCCTATGAATAGCTTCATGTCAGTTCAGAGCAGACTGTACTGCTGAATGAGTCATGATAAAAACTTCCAGCTTTCAGAGCTTTTTGGATTGCAAAAAAGGGATTTTGGACCTGTAGTAGATTTAAAGTTATTTCTATACTGGGAATATATTATTATTCTCTTGCTAAACAAAAAAATGAGCATTTTTTCCCTTAAATTACATTATAAATTAATCTGGCAGGCATTATGCTTAATTTAGTGAGTAACAGCACATGTTTAGTTCTAAAATGGTAAAGCTTAATACAAACTGTTTTTGCATATTAGAAGGTAGGAAAATATCTTTGTTGACTATATCCATAAAACTTGAAATCTTAAAAATTAAAAAAATTCATTATTATTTCCTTTACACCAAGTCCATTAAGTAATATGTATAAGTAGTTTACTTTACCAATCTAATACATAATAATACATAGGTAAAAAAATCTTTAGATATGTTTCACATTTTCCTTAAAACATTCTCCTTAAGGTTTCTTTACAGGCTTAAAATCTTACCCTATGACATTTTAAATACTTGATTTTAAAAATTAAATTTATTATACAGTTTTCACTGTGAAGGGATATTTTCATAAGAGTATTGAGTTGTCTTATTGATTGGTTGATTGTTGGATATGCTCTATGAATGACAACTGCTTCACATATTGATGTGTGTGTGCATGAACTATTGTCCCATCTAATACAGACTCCTATTCATCTGTGGAAGCCACAGGGTGAAACAAAAATATGCCATTTCTATTTCTAAACTAAAAAAAAAAAAAAAAAAATTCTTACAGTGGCACAGACGCAAATTTACTACAAAAAATTGGTAAGTTTTCCTCCTCCATTTTTTAATCACTTAAAATAATTTTGTTTGTAAGGGCAAATAAATCACTTCAATGTGAGAATTGCAGTGCAATATACACTGAGCCCTTAAGGTCCTATGGGACTTGGGTAGAAATGCAGTTCCCAGATCCTTCAGGGCATACTTCCTCCTGACAATGTGAAGAAAGAAAACAGATTAAAGCTATTGAGGGTCAAGCTGGGAAGCACCCAGAGGCCTTCCTACTGTAAGGGACAAGGCACTTAGCCAGCTTTGGCATTGCAAGCACTAAACTGAATTCTTTAAAAAACATGCATACTCAAAGGAGCGCAGTGGCTCAAGCAGTTGGGCGCCCATCCTCCCACATGGGAGGACCCAGGTTCCATTCCAGTGCCTCCTAAAGAAGGTGAGCAGACAACTAGGAGATGCAGAGAGTGGATGTGGCTCAAACTTGTGGGCACCTGCCTCCCACATGGATGGTCCCCAGTTTGGTTCCTGGTGCCTCCTAAAGATAAGCAGACACAGCGAGCAGACAGCGAGCTCAAAAACAATGAGCAGAAAGACGGTGGGGGGTGGGGGGGAATAAATAAATAAATCTTTAAATACACACACACACACACACACACACACACACACACACAAGCCAAAATTTGCCTCCAATGAAATGTTTTCCTGATTCCTCAGGAGATAATGATGGTCCTGGGGATAACCATGGCAATTACCTTTTATTGAGCACCTAAGATGCACCTGGTATTAAACTCCATGCTTTATGCACGTTATCCCATTTAAATCCTCACAACAACCCTATGAGGTAGGTCCTATTACTACCCCATTTTAAGAAGAGGAAGCTATGGCTTAGTGCATGCCAAAGCAGATTCTCCTTCTCCTTCTCCTTCTCCTTCTCCTTCCTTGAGCTCCATTATCAGAACAGACTATTCAAAAATAGGCTTTAATTGATCTACAGGCACCTTAGCACTGGAGGCTGAGTACAATTTCCAGTTACCATCCACTCAATCCACTGGTCCAGTGGGAACCTGAATACCTGCCCTCCCTTCAATAAAAGTTTCTCATGAAATTTCAAAAATAGAAGAGCTTTTGCCGATAGGGATCTTCTTGGTAATACATGTGTCCTTTAGATCCTCAAAACTTAAATGCTAGAAAACTGGTATGGTTCCCAATCCTTACTTGGACACCCAGCTAGTTCTGAAAGTGTCTCCTTGCCTCAGAAATGCAAACATTCAAGTTCCACGCCCACGGATCAGAAAGAAAACATGCCCGTTTTCCTTGCAGCATTTCCCAACCCTTTCGGTTCCGTTTGGCCTTTGTTCTGAAGGAGGGATAATTAATACAAATCACCCACAGAAAAGGATGGAACAAGAAGCTAAGTGAGCTGCCTGGGGCTTTTCCTAAAAGGGGAAGTTTTTTGACCCTGTGTGACCCCAGGGCTGCCTGTGTGAAAACAAACACATTTTTGGTTTTTTGTGGGTTTTTTTGCACTCTATCACACCAAATCCAGCAAGCAAGGATAAGCATGAGTTAAAATCTGAAGTCCCTAAGCAAAGTGTTTAAAAACTTTGCACCTCTATTTAACGTCCCCACAGTCCTCAGGTTATGGAAGGAACCAAGCAAGGCAAGGGGCAGCTGGGACTGGTAAGGGGCTCTTCTCAGCGGGTTTCAGCCCTGGGTTAAGCACCTTCTCATGAAGGGGAGGGGGTGGGACCTTGAAGGGGTCAGCTAATCCAAACCCCAGCAAGAAGCCTTGACTGGCAGGCACGAGTCCCACCAACATCTCACCTTGGTGATGGGAGCCTGGTAAGGCATGAAGAGGGGTCCTAAATATAAAAGATTTAAGGCTGTCTCCTGCCTTTCTTAGGCTTTTTTAGACTTTCTCAGCCTGGGGGAGGGGGGGCGAGGGAGATTTCAGTGAGACCTGAGGGGCTTCCTTCTGAAACACTTTCAGAATTATACAGGTTCATAAGAATATAAAAAGCAAAGGTTTTGTCCAGGGGAAATTATTCTGCACCAATGTTACCTCATGAATCAAGAAAGAGTTTAAAGAAAAGATCAAATCCATGCCTGGCAGCTCATAAAATGAGGAAAGCATCTCATCCCATCCTCTGCTAATTTTCAATTACCAGATGCCATGGTAATAATAGAGCAGAAGAGTCAACAGCTTAGACTGTGAAGCCTGGCTGAACTGCTTGGTTTCAAATCCCAGCTCTACCACTCAAGCTCTACCAGCTCAAGCTGTGTGACCTTGAGCAGGTTACTGACCCTCTCTGTTCTCACAGGACATCATTAGGATTAATTAAGGAAACATTTAAAAAGCCCAGGGTAGTGCTTGTATCTCTCGTGCACTATGGGTTGAAGTATAAATAGTTACAACATTGCCAGACAGCAGCTCAGCCATATGTATCAAAAATGTAAATGACATCTTTTGACCCTGCCATGTCACTTCTAGGAATGCTTTCCAAGTAGATAATTGTATAAATGCTCAATAATAAATGTACAAGCATATTCTATAATAGCAAAACTAAAACAGAAAAAAGACCCATGACATTTTATTGCCTAATAAGATTACATAACATATGACCTCATTGATGTAAATTTATTTAGAGCTGTATGTATATATAAACACAGTGAGATGTCAGTAAGGAAGCTTATTGAAATGTTAACTGTATCTCTGAATGGCAGGACTTAAAGGAATTATACGCAGGATATGAGGTTTTAATTTACAGCAATGTTGGCTTAAATAAACATTAGTAGTTTCAAAATAACAAGCCATATAGATCAGACGGTATGGTGAGCTTAAGAATTAAGTTATGAAAGAGTTCATGTGAGGTACATTTGCATTTTTCATCTAATTGCAGGAGGAAATGTTTCAATAAAGTCATCTTTTATATTTTAATCAATTTTAAGTGTGTTACAAATCAATGCAATGGGCAGTTTTATGTAAAGCATTCCCACATAGCAAAAAAAAAAAAAAGGCAGTGATTTCTTTTGCTCTTGAATTGAATCAAATATCTGTTCAGGAATGGTTGCAAGGGTAATTCTCTGCATTACAAAACTGTTTGCTTAAAAACAATTCTATTTACAGACTAAAAGAAAGATAACTCATGATTCTAGAATTACAAGGCTGAAGGTAGGATCTCCTAGAACACCAAAGTGGATTATCACCCCACACAGAGGGGCTCCTGAGGGCTCTGGAGACACCCAGGTCCTATATAAGTGGGGATAGCCCCAGAGATTGATGCCTTATCAGTGGGCTCTACTTTGGAATCTGTGCTCCTGAGAGTGACAGAGCTGGACTCAAATAAGTCCTCCCTACACATGGTCCATCAGTCCCTTCTATTCAAACCTATATGTGATGCTGGAGTTTTTAGGTGTACTTCCAGAGACTGGAGCCTGTGGCCTACCTATGTGCCAGCTGTGCCTGGAATCTCGGTGGAGCTGCAACTCCTAAACTACAGCTCAATGGACTCACCCAAGTCACCTGGCGAGGAGACGACGCTAGGCAACGGCCATCCCAGGGAATGGAGAGGGCCTGCAGCTGCAGGCAGAATAATCCCATCCACCGTATCCATGGGATATAAGCCCACACTCACTTGGAGGTGGAGTGGACATCACCATCCCAGACTCCTCAGGACTGGGGGAAGAGCTATGGACTAGAGTGGACTTAATGGTATTCTGTTGTAGACATATTGTTATTCAAGCAATGGAAGAAATTACAACAGTGAGGTGGAGCCAGTGGCTAATAGACGCTTTCGGGGCAGGGAGGGGCAGGGGCTTTTTCAGGACTTGGAAATTATCCTGAGTGACATTACAATGACAGATACAGGCTATTTTACATCAGCATATAATATGCAGAACTGTGTGGGAGAGAGTGTGGTCTACAATGTGAACTATGGTCATGCTTAGTGGCAAAGCCCCAGGATGTGTATATCCATTGCAGGTGATGTACCACACTAATGAAAGATGTTTATGTGAGATGTTATGGGAGGTGTGGGAGATGGGGAACATAGGAATCCCTGTAATTTCTGTGTAACATTGAGGTAATCTAAGCACCTTTTAAAATATACATATATAAAAAAATAACATTTATGTAAGCAAAAAAAAAGAAGAAAGAGAATCTATTCTAAGAGCTGCACCCAACTAACTATCCCAGAGATAGAGTTGAATTCCCCTTCTTAGGATTTTATATCCTCTGGTAATTGGTCCCAAGGCATCACAAGCCTTAAAACCTGCATATCCTGATTTTGATAAAGATCTTGATAAAATCTTGATAAAGATAGACAATGATAGATAGCATTAGATTATTGATCCACCTCTCCCTTTCTAGATCATCCTTGAAATCAAGCCAACATTACCTTTATCATTTGTTTTATTCATGTATGAAACATATTTTCTTAAAAAAAAAAAAAGCTACAATAATCACTAAATCTGTTGCTGATACAAAAGCAATGTTCTGTTAAAATAAAAGTAGGTAAATGAGAAAGCTGTGTGAAGCTGCACAGATAAAATACTTTCCAGATACATCTAACTTATGAAAATCTAAGAGTTTTTTTTTAAATCCATCACTTTTTTAAAAGAATATTTTCTAGAAGAATTCATATAAAGCAATAAGAACCTAAAGGGCAGACTGCCTTTTTAAACTATTTCATAAATTTGAAATCATGCTGTGACCAAAGGATGAACTTGGCCTCGGATTCCAGCACCTAGATGGCATCAGATTCTGCAATTCAGCAAAGCAAGAGAAAATCATGGACAGATTTTAAAGCATATGGACTCAAGCTCACACTGCATTTCCAAACATTTTTCCATATGGAAAATGGAAAAAGAAGCATCCCTATTTTTCCTTTAATCAGCATGTCTTCTGAGCATTGCCTTTGCAGTATGGAAGTAAACAGAATTCAGCTTCTCCTTCAGCAGCCGACCCAACCCAGTGGTCTGAAATAGACCTACTGGACAGCCTGGGACCATTCACCTCCTGTAACTAGGGAGTTCAATTAAGACTGTCTCTCCTCCCAGGAAAATGTTTGGTGCCCTTGGAGATATCCATCTAAGTCAGCAGTACACAAGCCCAGAAAAGACTTCCTAACCTTCACTCACCAAGGGAGGGGAGGGGAAAACTTCAATAAGACGGGGCATGTGGGAAAAGGGCGGATAACAAAGTGGATAATTGAGACACACTAACTGGACTGGATTGGGGAGGATGGAAGGGAAAGGACAGGACCTCAATTTTTCTGGAGTGTTTCCATTATCTAAGTGACTGCACAACTTTCACGTCCTTTTTACATTCTACAGGCCTTTAGAAAAAGTGTGTTTTGCCCCCACTGGGAATACAGAAAAGACGGGGGGTGGGGTACACAAGAAAAGAGGAGATGCCAATGCTTTCGGTAGCAAAGTTGAAAAGTCTGATAATGAGGATTCTTAGAAAGGCCAGCATACTGGGACCTTCTAAGAAACCTTATTTGCATAAAAAGCCAAAATTGTTTGCTGCCATCTGCTTTCAGATCTATCATTAGCAGACTATGTTGGAAACCAATCCCTTCCCAAAAGACAGTTGCCTGAAAATAACTAGCCCTGAAAAAGTTTGACTTTGAAGGGCACTGTCTGTCCTTTCTCCTGAATAAGAATAAATGATTCCTTCTCTCACATCCACAGGCTGTCCCTGAATTTCTCCTTCTTGCTGCCAAGATGAATGGCCTGGCTGCCAGTAAGCTCTCAATAAAGGTTTTTTATTATTATTATTATTACTAGTAAGCTACCCAACTGAAATCTATGTTCAAACCAGGTGGATATCCAACACACAAACTATTAACTTACACACTACAGTTTTCACTAGCTTGATTCATTCCTGGGATAAACCATCCTGATTTCCAACGAATTCTAACTAGAAAAGAGAGCCAAAATTGCTACCCACTCTAAACACAAGAATACCTCTGAAGCAAGAACATACCAAGCAAGAACTATCTTCAATTATTTTTAGAAAATACTTAACTGCCTGTGATGGTTAATTTTACAGGTCAACTTGGCCAAGTAATGGTGTCCAATTGTTTGGTCAAACATTGGTCAAATCGATCCTATGGAGGTATTTCGTAGATGGGATTAACATCTACAGAGAGTTGATTTTAATTAAAGGATATTACCTTAAATAATGTGAGTGGACCTCATCCAATCCACTGGAGATTTAAAGGCAAGAACTGAGGGTTTCAAGAATCAGAAGGAGTTCTGCTTTAAAACTACCCCCTCCACTCTTCCCTGGCCAACCCGACAGATGCAGATGAGGGCTTCAACATCACTCCTCCCCAATTTTCAGCCTTTGACCTGCCATCTAGAATTCGAACTTTCCAGCCACACCAATCACATGAGCCAATTCCTTATCATAAATCTCTTTAGATAGACAGGTTGTTTCTATGGAGAACCCTAATATGCTGCCTCGCAACAATTTCCAAATGGTAGCTGGAAGATAGATTTGGTGCATCTTGTACTGTCACCATCTCCCATCCCCCCCGTCCCTGCCAAACCCTTCCCAAACCATCCTGATTTCCTTACTCCCCCTTGAAGTATAATTTAGTGGAAAGAGCTCAGGTTTGGCAGTCAGCACATCTGGATTTGAACCTCACCAATTACAACTTCTAACTTCCCCAAACCTTACTTTCCTCATCTATAAGTAGAGGCTTAATAGCAACCTGGCAGACCTGCATTGAGGAAGAAATAGATATAGGGCAGTTTATACTAGGAGAAAAAGTAGGGGATGAGATTGCTTTGGTCTCCCTCCTAAAATTTCCCCCAAAGAAGTTGCAAATCGTACAATCAGTGCTCCACCCAACAACAAAGTGGACAAAACCAGATTTTCCTATGATTAGCAAGAAGATATCCAGGTTCCACATTCTAGAATACTGGCATAGTTTCCACTCTACACAGTATTGGCCAGAATAATCTTCCCAAACCTATCACCTGGCTCAAAACCCTTTGATGGCTCCACAATGCCCACTGAATAAAACTTGGATTCCCAGCCACTATAAATCAGCCCCACCCCACCTTTCTGACCTCCTTTCCCACAGATTCCCTCCACCTTCTGACTCAACTAAAGCTCACAGCTTCATGTAACTACAGACAGGCTTATCTCTATAAAGTCCTCACTAGGAGGAGTCCTATCTGATCATCTTTGAATATGGCAAAATATCAAGCACAGTACCTTGCACAAATGATATATAGTAATTATTTATTGATAGGGAAGTAGATGAATCTCTTGAAGAAACACACTGAATGGAGAGAGTGGTGGGGGGGGGGAGGCATTGGTAAAACTTATTATGAATAAGTAATAAACAGGAAAGAAAGAAAAAACCACTAGTGCAAAAAGCATGCAATCTAAGAAAGAAAAATTTTACTATTTTCATGACAATTTTCAGGTGAACCAAGCTAAGTAAGTTAACAAACTTTTAAATTACATTTACTCAACATTTTGTTCAAAAAAACCTTACTGAGCTCCAGTATGTGCCAAGCACTCTGATAAGCTTTGTGGGGGAAACAGAGGTGTCAAAGACATGGTCTCTGTCCTCAACAGCTACACTGCAATGACAGAGGCAGGACACGAGCAACGAACCCTAAAACAAGGCAGCGTGTCCTGAAGGTGATACTAGAGAATCAGAGTATGATAAAACTTGTGTGGCTGTGCTTCACGATAACATATCCCATGATTTCTGAACACGCACTTAATGTAATTGGCTCTTAGTTCATTCTCTGCATCAAACTCACCTCACAGCAATGTAACCCTGCATTTTATATAGGTGAATTTTTTTGAAGGTGTTTTGGGAGAAGTTTTACTATAATATATAAAAGCCAGAAGAGAGAGATGACTTCAGAAGCCTTCAAACAAGAGGGGGGCCTAGAAAGATAAGAGATCCTAGGTGGAAAGGAAGGAAAAACATTCCAAACAAAAGGAAAACAACAACAAGAGGGAGGAAGTGTGGATGGCATGTTTGAACCATTAGTCATATGGAGTGGCTGTGGCACAGGGAAATGGGTGGATGTGTGGAGAAAGAGCTGGAAGGCTTGACTGAGGCTGGCTGGTTAACAGACAGCCATTTGTAATTGCACCGTAACAAGAGACCCTGTTGACTGAGGAGGGAAATTACCCCAATACACCCCAGGGCGCATACAAACATGGCAGATGCGCTTTCCACATGCTGTCTGGAAAACACCAGCACATGAGTCCTATCAGCTTTAATGTACTATGAATAGGTACATGTCTAGACAGGAAATAACAAATGAAAAATTAAGGCAATCATTACAATTCAATTCAACCAGTATTTGTTGAGGACCACCCAAATCCAAGTCGTTTTGCGGGGCCCTGTGAGGAATACTTCACTGCTCTCCAAAGTTTATAATTGGGGAAGCAGGTGTGGCTCAAGCCCACCTACCACATGGGAGGTCCCTGGTTCATGTTCCTGGTGCCTCCTAAAGAAGGCAGTGAGATGGCACAATGGGCAGACGCGGCAAACTGACGCAATAAGATGACACAACAAGAGACATAAGAAGAAAAACATAATGAGAGATACAAGAAAGCAGGGAATGGAGGTGGCTCAAGCAATTAGGTGCCTCCCTCCCACATCAGAGGTCCCCGGTTCGGTTCCCAGTGCCTCCTAAAGAAACAAGGAAGACAAACAGACACAGCAAGTGCAAACAACGAGGGAGTAGGGAGAAATAAATAAAATAAATCTTAAAAAAAAAATTTTATAATCAGGTTAAAAGGCAGTCATTTATAATAGACTGTAGGGCATGATAGATTGAGATGCACCATAGAAATAACAAGGACTTTTGAATAAGACCTTCTTATCTTATCCCTACAATGAAATGAAGAGCCCAGAAAACACCCAATAAATGCCATGCATCACTGCAGCCAGTCAATCCAAGCTGTTATGGCCTCCACACCCAATGGTGGTGCCATTTTCACCTCTCAGTCATACCATGGGGATGCATGTAGGAAGAAGACGCAGGGCAGTGCAGCCAATACTGCAGGGTTCCTACATTCTTTGGAGCCCCTGCAGTGTGAGCTTGAATCTAAGGTGCCTTCCCAGCCCTTCCAGGGAGGGGCCTCCTAACCAACGGTCCATCGCACTCTTTGAGCCAATAAGAAGCCCTGTCCTAAGAACCTCTGCTGCACTAAGGGATTATTCTCGTGGTTCTCTAACTCAGGTTTATTATCTGAATTAAATCTCCTTCTATTCATAATCACTTCACTCTCTTTATTAACCAAATCAAAACAAAAAAGAGTACAAAAGTAGTTTTGTACCTCTGCGTCACTTCCGCTTAGAAACAGATAAAAGCATCTTAAAGACAGGCCTGGTTTTTATCAAAAGCTCTGTCCAGTCCCTTCTCCAGTGCTCACTGTGTCTTTGAATAACAAATGCACACCTGCCTTCTATCTCCTCTTAAACCACTGCAGGTACATAGCTCTGACACACCCAGCCTGTAACAGTCATGAACTATTATTTTCTAAAATGTAAGGGATGAAAACATTCCAAATCTTCAAAACCTTGCTCTCTCCTCAGAACAAAGCCTTTCTTTACTGGGAAACAGAGGAACCCATGATGTCAACGAGATATCTGTGGCCCCCAGAAGATGGCTCAGACAGTCTCCTTTGATCTAGCTTCTCCAGCCACACCAGAGAACTTTCCACTGACGCATATTCATATGCATAAAGAATATTCAGACCTTCACATCTTTGCTCTTGTTCTTCCAACCCAAAATGCCCTTCTTTCCTATTTGCCACCAAATGGCATTCCCCTCCTCCTTTGAATCCCAATGTCTCTGGTAAGATACAAATCCACCTTGGCACTCTGCTTGCTGTGCTTTTCAATCATGAACATATTTCATCCCATTTGTTAGTAGAGTTGGTTATGTACCTGCCTGTCTCCCTAACTAAACGATAAGCTCTCAGAGAACATGGATAAGAAATTTGGGGGGGAAGCAGATGTGGCTCAAGCGACTGGGCTCTCATCTACCATATAGGAGGTTCAGGGTTCAATTCCTGGGGCCTCCCGGTGAAAGGCAAGTTGGCCCACACGGTGAGCTGGCCAGAGTGGAGTGCTGGGCCACATGGAGTGCTGGCCTGCACAGGAGGGCTGGCTCACGCAGGAGTGCTGGCCCACACAAAAAGCTGGCGCAGCAAGATGACGCAACAAAAAGAGACAGAGGAAAGACAATAAGAGACGCAGCAGACCAGGGAGCTGAGGTGGCGCAAGAGATTGAGCGCCTCTCTCCCACTCCAGAAGGTCCTAGGATCGGTTCCCAATGCCGCCTAAGGAGAAGACAAGCACCAGAGAAGAACACACAGAGAGCGGGCGGGGGGAGAAATAAATAAAAATAAATCTGTAAAAAAAAAATTTTTTTTTTCAACGTTACATCTCCATAGCATAGTGCCTCACACTTAGCAGGAGTTCAAAAATGTCTGTTGAAGGAATTAGAGCTTCTGGGAGTTTTATTTAAAATACGTGTTTGCAGAAAAAAGGAGCCTTCAATTTAATTCCATGATTGTCATAGTTGTTTTCATAATACTGGAGGCTAATTTTAAGGAGTATTTCTAAGTTTTTGCTGAAGACTGAAGGGAAGAATACAAATTTCTGCAAATTACAATTCCTCCTAAGGCTCTGTCCTATGTCAAATACAGACATTACGTATCTTTTTCCCAATTATTTACAGCTCACTTTTAGTTATAATGCATATATTACCTTGTCAGGTCATACTTTAGTCAATAAAGACCAATGTTTCAAAAGGTTCAGTAAAATGAAACATTTGAGCAGAACATAAAAATATACCAACAATAAATTTGTTACCATACAGTTGTAATACCTCATTGAATCTCTTCATCTACTATAACTCTTGTAAGAATAAATAAATGGTTTTTCATTCCGTAGAAAATTCACAATAAATGCCCTAATGCTTTTATTCATTTTACTCAACAGATCTATTATTACAGCAATAATTTTTTTCTATCCACTCAAATAGTGGTATTGAACTATTAATTCTTGACTGTAACCTATTATATTTAAATTCTCTTCCATTTAAATGTTCTAAGGCTTTTATTCACTTTTATTCTAAAATACCACAGAAGTATGTGAGCCCCAAGTACAGAGAGTACCTATGAGCAGCTACTACAATTAATTCACCCTCATATGCAAGTACTGTTATGTTTTAACCCTCCCCAGAAATTTTAGGATTCAAAATACAATGGGAAAAATAACAATTCTTTGCTAAAGAGTTCAACAAAATGTACTAAGTCATTTAACCTGGCCACATGACCCGGGTCACTTGATTTCTCCAGCTGAAAGAAATGGAAGGATGGACTCGATAATCTCTAAGGAAACTTTCAATTCTAGCATTCTATGAAAAGGTTTAATATTTTTATCTGATTTTCCTATTTACCAATCCACTCTGAATTTACTTCAATCAGTATCATTTAATTCCCCAATGGGTACTTTATCAGCTTTACAACATTTCAATATTTTCAAAATGGTTTTGTGCTGCATGCTGCACATACCGCAAGGAAAGAAAATCTTTTGTTAGTTTTTCAGACTGCACTAGTATATCTTTTTGGAACCACAAATGACTCAACATGCATTCATGAATTCACTACTTGCTGCTACTGTTTCCTTCAGTCCTGTCATGAACGATAATTATTCTTTCATCCCAGCAACTTGAAGTATTCACTATGGCTAAACACACACACAGAGAGCGAGAGAGAGAGAGAGAGAGAGAATGAGGCATTTTTAAAAATGAACTAAGGGCCTAATTTCCCCTTCATGGCAGAAGTCAACTCAAGCCATGTGAGTAAAAAGCCTTTCCTGGCCATGGACAGAACTAGATTCTCCCCGCCCAGACCTCCAGGGAGAGATTTAGGGCAGTACCATTTATTAAGTAACACTGCTGGTTACAGTGTCTACACCGAGGGAAAGCAAAGTGGGGAGCAGAGAAAATCATCTGGATTTTTCAACATTATTATAAAAACTATACTTACACTTAATTTACCACATCAGTTCTCCTGAAGGACAAGAGTTGAATTCTACATATTAGAATGAGTGTGGAAGAACTGGAGAAAAATAGCAATAACATCAAAATATGTTGTTTTATGCCATTATCAATCTTTTAAAAAATAAAATAAAATGTATACACTTGGCCAAAACTCTGTCAAATTAGCACTACTCCTCCTACACCTGAGACATACCCATGTGGCTCAAGGAAGAACTCTAAAAGGGGTTCATAGATATCTTAAGCCACCAAGCAGTAACTTCAAGAACTGCAGTCTTAGTTGCCTAACTGCTTGATTCTGTTTTATCTATATAAATTAGGTCCCTAATTGTAAGAAAGGCAGATCATCTACCTAACTAATTCAAATCCAAGTTGGTTATTTTCTACCTTTTTATATGCCCTCTGCATATAGCTAGCATTGACTAAATGCCCCTTAAATGATGGAATGAATGAATGATCAAAACTGTCCATTGTTTTAGTTGAGCACCCTTCCCCCTCCATCTCACAAACCACGGCCCAAATTGCAACCTGATGAAATGTCAAGAAAAGCAAATCAAAAGTTGAATGCTTTGAAAGCACGTGTAAGAGAAGCAAATCCTCCGATATTTTAAATTTGCCCTGATTTCACAGATCACCAATATCACCACATCAAAAACAGAAATAGCAGTTCATCTACATTTCCCAACTGGGGCCTCCCTCCCAGGCTCCCCAAATTTTCACCTTCACTCTATAATGGAGAGAAGAAAAGGCAAGCAGCAGCAAGTGTGTCGGTCCTTTTGAGTTCTTAGAACATTCCACATTCCCAGGAGAGTCCTCTGGGGTTAACTGCCTTATGTCTGACTTCTCTGACCCAGTTCTTCCTTCCTACCTTGTGGATCTTAACTTTAAAGATCAGCTGAAAGGTGGGCACAAGTTTAGTTTGTCCATATGAATAAAATCCCAGCATTCCAGAAGAGTCCATAAAGATTTACTTTCAGGATTAGTATTTTAAAGTGAGATTATACTCTCCTGTTCTTCTTTCAGTTGCAAATCCCCAAACCTACTAGAATTCACTTAAAACTAATCTACAGTGTTTTCACTGGAAGAAAGCAATCAGGAAAGCTCTGACCCACTGAGCAGCTGGGAATTTCTTTGCTGAAGGTTTGGTTTAGTCTTTATTTTTCTAGCTGCTGGCCCTGCTAACATGATTCAGTGTAGGTCGCATTTAATCTTGCAGAGAAAAGCTACCTAAGCAGTTCTTAGGTAGGCTTCAGTAAAAATAAATTGCTTTGGCTCTGTGAAAAAGTCTGTTGCTTCAACATAACAATTAAGAGTCAAAGAGAGCAAATGAAAGCAACTGTAAAATACTGTGCTTGATTTCAAAAGAATTTCACTGCATATATGTTGTAGATTGAAAGTGTTTGTTAACAAACCCATGGAGAAAGTAGCAACTACCAAATGTATATCTCTAGTTTATGACCAAATAGCTTATAGGTACAAGATATCAGTACCATCATTGGGACTTAAACGATGAAAGGAATGACCTGATAAGATTTTTTTTGAGGCCTGGGTAAAAAGAAGAAAAACCAAACATTAATTTTTCACTGTGTGCATGGATGTTTAACCCCTAAAACAAAGTAACAAATCCTAATGTTTATGGACTCCATATAAAGCACCATTAGGTTTCTGACACAAAGTAGATCTGTGCCATCCCCCCTTTGCTGGAATTCAGTCTTCAGAGCTAACCTTTGTTTTACAGGTGAAAATTAAATCAACAAATGTTTATCTAGTTCTTACCAGGTATCAAGTACTGGTGGGGAATGCAAAGAAATCCAACAGGATTATGGCTCTGAAATAACTTACCGTGTCGATAATATAAAAGGGAAAAAACTAATTACTCAAAGATTTTCATAAAGTTCAAGAGGCTAGAAGAGATTGATCCACATGTACATGACGAATCGCCCTAGGAATGGCACCTACAGTGGGGCTGCTTCTGTAGAAATTCAGAGCAGGTTATTTTAGGCTGGAGGTGACCCGGGGCAGGCCCAGGGAGACTCAGGCTGTTATGACCAAAATGACCACTCTAACTCTGCATTCCTTCAATCCTTTTAGGTTTGGTCCCTGTAATAAAAATGTTCCCCATGCATTTCTCCTCACACGTTGCTTCATTTCCTCACCCTGCACTGATGAATACAGTAGTAAATAATCACACGTGGCTAGTAAGCACTAGCAATTGAATTGAGATGTGTTGTCCCTGTCAGATACATACAGAATTCTGAAGACTCAGTATGATGAAAAAAAGAATGTAAAATATCTCATTAATATTTTTATATTAATTACATGTTGAAATAATATTTTGGAAATACTTGTTTAAATATTTTTTTTAAAAATAATTGCACCTGTTTCTTTTTACTTCTTTAATGTGGCTACCAGAAAATTAAAAATTACATGGGTGGCTCAGATTAGATTTGGTAGACAGCGTTATCTTGATCAATACTTTTTTTTTTTGGGCTATACTTTCTATACTTCAGCACTCTGCCTCTGAATTCATAAGTTATGCCCAACCCTAGGTCCATAACAATTCAAGAACGTCTCCAGTATCTATAAAGGGATCAAAACTGCTCTAAAGGGAAGCGGGTGTGGCTCAATCGATGGAGCTCCCGTTTACCGTATGGGAGGCCCCAGGTTCCCTTCCCCGGGCCTCCTTGTGGGGGTGGGCCCGCCTGGGGTGGGCCCGCCCGCGTGGCGCTATGGGCTGATGCAGCGGGACCTCGCGGCGAGGGCGAGATGGGCGGACGCAGAGGGGACACACAGCGGATGGACACAGCAAAACACAGGCAGCAAGGGGGGAATGAATAAATAAATAAATAAATCTTTAAAATAAAGTAAAAAACTGCTCTAAAATTTTTTTCAGAGAAAAATTAGGGTTTTGGGGGGCTTCTTCAGTTGTCAGAGACAAAGATCACACTCCCAGTCATACTAAGCCAGTTTCCAATAATGGGCTTACAAGGTGAGTATGGGAGGAAAAATAAAAACTTCCCTAGAATTCTCAGTGCTCCCGAAAAACGCCCTAGCTTTCTTAAATGCAGCGATGTATACAATAGAAGGACAGGGTGTGTGTACATGATATAAAGATAAGGAATGTTTGCTTTCACTTCCCTAGAAACATTTTACTCTTCACATGGCATGAGAATTGGATCTGCAGCCATTTGTCTAAATTAATTGGTCTGATCTGAAAGGAATATAAAATTTCTCTTAAGTCCTTGAGAAGGCCAAAGGATTACAGCCTGGACTAGTCCCTGGGTTAAGTCCTCAAGGCGCCAGGAAGACCTATTTCCCCAGGTATTTTTGTTTCAAATAGGAAGAGAGTTGCTGCTGGTTCCTCTTCCATGGGGTACAACTCTCGCCATGTAGAAAGTTTCCATCACAATGGCAACGCCCCAGGATGCGTTTATCAATTGTAATGAATGTGCCACACTAATAAAGGATGATGTTTATGTGGGAGGGTGTGGGAGGTGTGGGGAATGGGGCATATGGGAATCCCTATATTTTTTGTGTAACATTTATGTAATCTAAGTATCATTTTTTTTAATTTTTTTAAAAAAAAGAAAGTTTCCCTCAGCTCTTGTGGTGCCGCCTGAGGGTCGAGGTGGGGGAGCTTGCTGCAGCAGGGCTAACTCTGGTTGTTGACCTGGTTTGTAACTATCAATAAGGAACTCTTTTCTACATTGTGTTAATGTAGTATTTATCTATATAAAAGACATAACTGTTCAAGTCAGGTGACATCTCAGACCCTCCACGTTCCAACCTCACTAAGGACCTCCAATCTAAAAGTGTCTCCACGTTGCCAGAGCTGTGGTGAGGAGAGCCCCAGGTCGAGCCTAGTTCCAGGCTCCCAGACATCCAGGCAGAGAGAGCAGGAGAACAGCTAAGTCTAGCACAAGGTTCCCGGCAGCAAGACCCATTTTACTGCAGGTGAGGTCAGAGGGGCCATTTTAGAGTCATCTTGAGAACATTTTGCTGGTTACATAAGTAATTGTGCTTGTAGTATTAACTTTGGAAAATACAAAAGTGTTTGGAAGGGAGTGGATGGGGCTCAAGGAGTTGAGCGCCCACCACCTCCCACATGGGAGGTCCCAGGTTCAGATCCCAAAGAAAAAACAGACAAGAAAAAATAAAACATGCAACGAGCAAAAACAACGAGAAAACAGACGAGGGAGCCATCTTGGGGGTGATAAATATATATATTTTTAAAGTATTTGGAGGGAAAAAAAATGCTCACAATCCCACTGTCCAAATGTGTTTTCTTTCAGTTTTTTTTTTTTTAATGATGTATACACAAATACACACATACACATTTTAAAATAAAATTAGGGTCACAATTTCATAATTTTTTCTTTCCATCCAACATATATCATAAATATTTTTCCATTATTAAATGCTTTTCAAAAACATGAATTTTTATAAGCTACCTATACTTATTGCCTGGATGTTCCATATGTCATTGAAATGTGTACCTACTGTTGGAAATTTAGGTTGTTTCCAAGTTTCCACTATAACAAAAGCTGATTCAATAAACATCCTTGTATATAAATCTTTGTTCCCATCTCTGGTTACTTCATGAGTAGATTCCTAGAAGTGAAATTACTGGGTCAAACAGATGAACATTTTTAAGACCTTACATATCTAACACCAAACTGAATTCCAGAAAGGTTATTTCAATGTACAATCCTAACTACACTATAAATTACTTAGTTTCAAAATCAATGACCTCTAGTCCCCAGTTATGACATTCATAGTTGAATTTTAAATTGTGGCATATATCCTTTAAGAAAACATAGCATTGGCCCACTTTATTTTCCAGATTCTATGTTTACCTCCTACAAGCTGACAAAAACAAAACTGCACCAAGGAAGACCAGCATGGAAAGAGGGAGAAGCATCCACAGCATTTCTGATAAATTTTGTCTACACATGTCTTCTTCTAGAGGCCCAGTGGTTTGCCTCCCAGGGCAATTCTGGGTTGAGTTTGAAGCCTCAGATGGTGGCTTGCATCCCCAAACAGTAGCCAACACTAGGATCCCTAAGGGAGTTTCAACCATGCCCAAGTGACAGCTACTCACAACTTCCCGCTTACTTGTATAAAGTCCACTGATGCTTATCAAGTTTGCCCTTCAGACTATTCAACCCCTGGATAAAAAGATCTGACCCCAAAGTCCAAAGTGGAAGCGCCTCTAGTATTTCAGCTGGTCCTTGAGTTCTTATCAATTAACTACCAACTCCCCACACCTTCCCGTCCAAAACGCTTTCAAAAGTATTTGGGCAAAGACTGAAAACCTATCTGCCTGATTATGTCTTCTCTCTCTACCACTCAAGAATTCAGGCTGCACTACCCTCTACCTTGTTCTCTCTTTTTTTTTAATCATCCCAGCCCCAATCCTCCCCTTCCAACACACTCCATATTACCCCACACCACACACTTAACTGATACAATATCAGTTAAGTTAGGGCACATTGTTCTCACTGCTGTAATTTTTCTCATTTTCTCCAATAAATCTAGAGAAAGGACCACAAAAAATATCTATTCAAAACACATTAGGTATTACTTGAAATACAGCAATTTTTATGCCATTCCTTCTTACTTGACGTGTCAACCTCATAAAACCAAAAGGCAATAGGATTCTAAGCTTATGGGGCCAGGACAGCATATTCTATTTATAAAGGACCTCTTTGGATCTCCCAAAACTGACATTCATAAACTCAGTAAGAACAAATTAAATGGTAAACTCATCTTTCCTTTGATCACATTAGGTGTCCAAGTATCAAATGCTGTCAGACAAATAGCAACAGATTGCCAAGTACGCCTGAAAAGAAATAACTTATGAAAATTACACAGCAAGTAGTTAACTCTCAAAAGTGTTTAATGAAAACTAGACAAGTTTTTATAACACACAATCCTATTTTGTTGAATGAAACTGGTTTTGCCCTTGAGATAAAACTGCTTAGAATCCATCATCAGAGAGAACCACACTAGCCTTCTGTTACCCAATAAAATGGGGTTATGCATCATGCACATAGGGCATGAGACATATGGAGATGTTCCTTGCTTGACTCTATTTCTTTCTTGTTTATGGGAGCTGAATACTGATAAAAAGGGAAGATAAGCCAAACAGAAACAACAATAACAAAAAACCCTTCCTGGACAAAGAAATATATCCATAAAACAGAGTCTTTCTTGCCTCCTCAAAACGGAAAATTCAAAAGTATCACACCCATTTTTGTAATGACAAGCAAAGGTAAACATGGGCAGAGTCAACAGAGAGTGACCACAGACTCCTATTCAAAGCACTGACTAAAATACAGAAAATGGGCCTGTCTGCTAGCTTCCCTGCAGAGCCACTGCCCCTGAGCACTGGGCAGCGGTCCTTGATTCAGTGGATCTCCACCTTTACTCTGCCCCCCCACACCTGAGGGATCCAGCACCCTCTGGTGAATAACAGAAACTCACTGAGGCAGGGGTTCCCCAGGTAGGAGGGGCAGTGAAGGGAAGGAGCTATACACAGTCTCACATCTGAGGGCTACCCTGTGCTTTCTAAAAGGCCCCCTCAGGTGACTCTGATACACACAGGTGTCCGATTCCCCACAGATGGCAAAACCATCCAGCACAATTTACAGATATGAAACTAAGACCCAGAAAGGAGAAATGATTAAAGAACTGGAAGTTGGCTGCAATTCTCTGGACTCATCACATAACACCCTTCATGTAATTTTTTTTTTTTTTATGTGACTTTTTAAAAAATTTTAGTTCATGTACCTTTCCACTGAAGAGCCTTGTATTTAGCCAGTTGTCAATAAATATTAAATAAATGAACTAAAGGCATGATGTTTTTATTCATTTAACAAAATAATTGCATGAGTACTATATAATGGTTCGTAATGTGGGCTCCCAGCAGACCTCAAAGGTACTGACGGGGGTGGGAGAGCCCTCTGGTATTTCAGTACCTTAAAAAACCTAACCTCCTTCTGAGTTTACCTAAAAAGCTCTGCCCAAGCCGTGTAAGACACCAAGCTTCTCTACTTTTGGCTGGAATCGGATCAACAAGATTTGAGGATACTACTTTTCTCCAATCCATCAGAAGTTGTGACTGGAGGTCATAAAAGTTTCTGAGTAATAAATGGGCATATGAATTCTTCCCAAATAAACACAGTATGTCAAAAGTTAGGATTGGGTGGGGGAGGTGGTAATCATTTTAAAGGGATCTTTGAAGGTGAAAATATGGAGACAACAGGCCCATAGCCTGCTTTGAATCCAGACCCAGGCAGCGTCTGCAAACAAGGTTATGGCTCAGCATCTGGTGCCTGTGGGCTTCATTTCACGGCTATTTCCCCTGGTAGTTTATATACAACACTGGCTTCGAGTTTAAATCTGGACTCTCTATATAATTGTCCTATTTACAGAAGGTGATCACCTGTTCTTTGTGGAAAACAATAGGTTTATTCAAACCTCTACATTCCCATCCCACCAGCCTCCCCCCCCCGCCAACGCTGCCCCTGCCCTCCCCACAACCCCACCTTGGGCAGACATTATGCACAATATATTATCCCCATCCAGGCATAAATGGACAGACTGAGGCAGAAAGCCCTACCTCCTACCCCTGTGTGGGAAGGAACATAGTATCCCACCATGCAGACAAAAGGAAGATTTTTATGAATAACTGACATTTTGCAGCACTTTATATTACTTTTTGTATTCCATATATTTTATATATTATAAATATATGCTATGTATATTATTTTTACACATTATCACATTATTTTCACATATATAGTATTGGGCACACAGTAAACATTCAATAAATGTACATTAATCAAGTTCCTTTAAGGAGGAAAATACAGAAATCAGCCAAGTGTGTGTCTGTTATAACGAAAATTGAACAGAAGTATCCAAAAACAATGGTAAAGAAAATTCAGACTAAATCCCAGTAGGCTTGGGGATATTTTTTTCTAATTTAAGAGAGAAAATACAATGATCCAATCACTGTTATTTCCATCTCATTTGGTCTCCATGGTACCACCTAACTTTTCTTCTGACAGGAAAAAAATCCACTGTCAATATATATTTCATCGTTAAATACTTTCTTGATACTTTACATGAAATAGTTATTCCTTATTTAATTCTTTACCATTATTTATAGACTCCCAGAAAAAGCAAGATCCCTTCTTGCCAGAAATTCTACAGGAGAAAGTCAGTGTTTAATCCACAGTCATGATTTCATGGCTTTTTACCTTTAAAAATGACCTGTTAGAATTGTTTAAATTAACACCTTACATATTTGTAGATGCTGTAACTTATGCCAAGTTCTTTCATACACAGTATCTCATTTGCTCCAGAAAGCAACCTTGTGAGATATACAGTTAAGCATTCTTATTACTTTCTATAGCACTAGGCTTTAAAGGTAATTACTGTATTTATATTTTGGTTGTTTACTGTTGGCTCACTAACTGGAATGCACTTTCCCTAAAGGCTAAAGAGGTTGTCTTTCTTGCTCTTGGTTTAATCCACAGAGCCTAGCACTGTGTCTGGCATGTAGTAAATGTTCTACACATATTTAATGAATGACTAAATAAATCCCCTTATCTGCTTTAAGCCATTTTTGGTATAAGACAGATAAAAGAATCATGATCCACACACCCTATGTAGAGTTCAGTGGTCTTTTCACTATCAAAAGGAAATTGTGTAAAAATGCTCTAAAAAACAACAGGGCTTATACTCCATAATAGTATGGATAAAAACAAAATGTCCTTGGAAACATAAGAAAAGAAATGCCCATCAAATGTTGAACTTCCAAAGTTTCAAAGTACACACTACCTGGTTCAAACACTTTTAATTAGCCCTGGTATATTGAATATTTGCCTTATCAAGTCCTTCAGAAAGCAGTGTAAAAGAGTGGGACTATAGTTTCATAGAGCTCAGTGCTTTACAAAGACCATTTGTTTGCCACAATTTGCTTCCAATTTGACTACAAGCCTTTACTTTTGATTAACATGACACTTTTAGGTAAGTGTGTCTGACATATATGGAAATATCTCTAAATGTTGAAGTTCGAGAGAAAAAAAGACAACCGTTGAGAACGAGAAAAGTAAATTTAATTTTAAGCAGCAGTTAAACCACACAATTCCTAAGAACGGACAAGAACTCTTGGATCTAAGAGGCCAAAATCTAACTTCTTACACAACAGGCCAAGTTACAGATTATAATCATTCACCAATCACAGTGAAATTCCGGGACTCTGCCACATCAATCAATAGATGTTCCAAGGCTACTTCTAGAGGTGCCAGTTTAAATCTTAAACATTCTATCCGCAGGAGTTTCCTTGGGAGAGACAAGCTTTTCGGAGATTTTTTAAATGTTCTATATCCAGCCCCTCCCCTCCAAAAAAGGAATGATGGGGTGGGGGGATCAGATAATCCTGACTGTGTGTGAGCGATGCAGTTAAAGAGAGCTCAGTCCCGGTAAGGAAAGGCACATGTGTCTACCATCAAGACCATCAACCACCTTTCCTGCTCAGTCCCCAGACCCCTGTGTGCACCTGCCCTTAAGCACCAAGATGGGCAGGCTGCTGAGCCTCAATTGTATTTACAGCCGGCCTGAGAACTAATAAATGACTGCAGGCTTGACAGCAATCTTGGCGATTCCTGAAAATCCCTAACAGGAAATAGAACTATCTTCCACCCTCCCTAGCCATTCATTAAAAGCAGATCAAGTCACAGCAACAGGGACGCCGGTGGCAGAAGGCAAATGCCATGACTACTTTTCCGCATTTACAAAGACTCTGCATTTTCTTATTCCATAACCAGAACAAGGAGAACTACCCACTGCCCACACTGGAGGGAAGAGGCTGAGGAGGGAGGGAGTGCTTAAAATGCCCCCAAGTTTCAAAGACTAGGTTAAAAACGAGTGAAAACCAGCCCCCTGATCTGCGGGAACCTCGACTGCCAGCCCCAGGCGTCACATTTACTGCTGATAAAGGGTCCTGACTACCCGGGCTGACCTGGGCGCCTCGCCTGGTGCCCAAACAGCGTCCCTGCACCGGGCTCCTTCCCTTCTAAGGGCGCGAGGGGCTGACAGTGTCAAACGTCTGAGCACCTGGGGCTAAAAACAGACGCCGCTGCGTCCTGGGGCGGAGCGCGGGTTAACACGTGAAGCCCTGCGAACTTGGAAAGGCTTCCCGAGCCCCTCTCGCCTCACGGCCCCGAGGCCGTGCCACCGGGAGCGGTCGCGGCCGGCACCGCTCGGTGGGCAAGCAGGGCCCGGGCGGCAGAAAGGAAGTGGCGGCCGCGGCTGTGCAGCAACCATGTTCGGCCAGCGGCCGAATGTCACCCGGCGCCCACAGCGGGGTCGGAGGGCGCGGGGCGGAGACTCACGTCCCCACCCCGCCACAGCCCGCGCCCAGGACCCCAAGGGGCGCCGGGTCCCCACGCCTACCCGCAGGGCGCAGCCCAGCGCCTAGAGGCTCCCTGCCCCCACCTCGCCCGCTCCGTAGCCGAGGCGGGTCAGGCCCAGCGCGGGAGGCCGACCCGGGGGCGCCTCCGGGGACCTGGAGGCGCCCGGCGCTAGGCCGCGGCCGGGGCAGATAACCCCTCGGCGCGGCGCCCTCCCGGGACGCGCCGCCCGAGCCCCTCGCGCGCCGGGCAAGTGCAGTGACAAAGCCGCAGGGCCAGGCCGGGCGCTGGCCGGCGGGAAGGAGGACGCGACGCCCCCCCTCAAGCCCCGAGCGCCGGCGGCGGCCCAGCCCCCAGGAAGCCGCCGCGCCAGCCAGGCCCTGCGCCCAGCCCCAGCCGCTGGCACCCGACGCCCGCCACCCGGGCCCGGAGCCCGGCAGGCAGGCGAGCCCTGGGACCCCCGCGGGGCGCCCCACCAAGTTTCCTTTCGCCGAGGCGGGAGGCGCCCCTCCCGGCCCCGGCGCGGGCAGCCTGGCAAACGGCGGGTTCCTGCTTCATTACACTTGAGGCTGCCTGGAGAGAGGCGCCGCCGCCGGGCACCGAGGAGGACTCGTTCCCCTCCTTCGGTTCTGGTGGCGGCGGTGGCTGTAAACACAAACACACACACACATACAAACACACACACGATCATTTTGTTTTAAAAGGAGGCCCGACTCCAGCGGACTAGGATCTCCACACACTAACACCTGAGGCGCAGAATCACACAGAACAGGTCTGTATCCATGGAGCCACCTCTCCGCAGCTGCAAATCCAAAAGTGAAATTAAACCTCCACCAACCTCCTCCGCCTCCTCCTCCCTCTCTACCTCCTCCTCCTCCTCCTCGCAGCCTCAGCAGCCCCAGTAGCAGCAGCAACAGCAGCAGAACCTGCTTCCCCTAAAATCAGATGATCCATAATTGCGCCGACCGTTCCTCCAAAAATCGGTATTAATATTTATGAACCCCGGCATTTCCGTCTGCAAAACATCGTGTCAAACCATCAGGACACGCATCCACACATCCCCTCCAGTCTTCATAAACATGCCCCGGAGAGAAACACACACGCACAGTCACAACTATTATTTGAAAAATGTTACCTCTCAGTGTGCTTTTTCACGCTACCAATACAATTCCGCAAGGTTTTAGTGTTGCTAGGGTGTGTAAAATGGAAACGAAAGCCCGTCAGTTGAATAATCGCAGGAGCAAAACTAAAAGTTACTCCCCAGC
Source organism: Cabassous unicinctus (assembly GCA_029593785.1). Taxonomy (NCBI): domain Eukaryota; kingdom Metazoa; phylum Chordata; class Mammalia; order Cingulata; family Chlamyphoridae; genus Cabassous; species Cabassous unicinctus. The sequence continues at coordinate 45,708 of JAQZBX010007159.1, forward strand.
TTGCCTGAGAACAGTCCAGATCGAAAGCAAAACAAGGAGAGGAAACTGCGAAGAGCCGAGGCTGGAAATCCCCCCAACCCCCGCCCTCCTCCCGGCCTCCCTCCCTCGCCCTCCCCTCTCCGCCCTCCTCCCTCCGCCCTTCCTCCCCAGTGTTTGTTTCAAGCTTGTGCAACCGGGAGGTGGAGGCGGAGGCAGCGCGCAAGCTGCCCGGCCGCGAGGTGCGGAAGTTCGCCGCCGCTGTTCATTGGCAGGCAGCGCCGCTTTCATCATTTCTCGGAAAAGTCAATTTCATTTTCACTTCCCCACGTCGCGGCGGTAGGAGCAACAAGCGGCTGCTCGTGAGTCCGTTGCTTGCACGCCGGGGCGCTCACACTCACCGCGCAGACACGCGAGTGGGGCTTCGGGGGTGGCGGGGCTCCAGCTGGGGCTTCAGACCACAAGGTGGTGTCGGAGCGGAAGAAAATACTAAGGGTTACCTGAAGGTTCCGAAGGCGGGAGGTGGGGGGCGCCCGGGAAGCCAAGGATCTGTTACTATCCAGATGGTAGGGCGGGTTTCAGTGGTGTTTAGAACCGCCGTTTTCGGGGTAAATAAAAATTCCCTTGTAACACTGCCCACCTCAGAGGAATAGAGGGAACGGTGAACTGAAGAGACAGCTTTGCTTAGATATTAATGCGAGAACTGGGCCAAGCACCTTGTGTCCTTAACCTTAATTGAACCCCGATTATCAGAAGTTGAGGGTGTAGCCATTTGAGGGGCCGCTGGCATCAGTGACACCACCTGGAGCTCCTTTTTGGGGTTTAGGACGATAAGGAAGGCCTTCCTCAAGTGAGTCAACAGCCAGCACCCACAAAGTTTGCATATTGCCTGTGTAGCCGAAGTTATGTTCTCGCAGTATGAGATGGGCAAGGATGTGAGTTTTGACTTAAAAGATGTCTTGGCCCAGGCCGTTCAGGAAGAGAGGTTTTACACTATAGGACTTCCAGCCAGTTTCAGATTTGGCCTTCTTAACTTACTAGCTGGGCATCCTTGGTCAAGTTGCTTAACCCAAGGGCTCAGTTTGCAATGCTGTAAAATGGGGTTAAATGAGAGACTGCGAGAATACAGGTATGGCACCTGTCACCCTCAAGGTGTGTTAGTTCAAACGAAAACAACTCACTTGAGACTATCCCTTTTTGGACCCTGGCTTTAAAAGTACAGCTTCTCATCAATTTATACCTGCATCTTCCCACACATACTGTGTCATCGGCCTTCTCCCAAACTTTTCTACTCAACAGCAATATTCCTTCCTGGGAAGCCATATGTTTTATTCCTAAAAACATAACTCCAGCACCCCTCTGTGTCACAGAATTATAGAATTCTATGGATTGGAAAAGGAAAAATATCAAAATACATATGCGTGGTGAGGAGACAGCTGAAGGTTTAGCGCTGTGTTTTGTGACTGTCGTCTCAGAAATAGATCTCATGTACACACATTATTTCTTATCCCTCTTATAATAATATCTTACACAGTTGCTCACTTTCTTATTTCATACAGCAAAGCCCACTGCAAGCAATTAGAATAATTATATATAAACTCGTAGATAGTTTATCACTCTTTACCCACCTGGGCCCTCAAATTAAAAACCCAGTAGTCCTTGATGTCTTCTTTTCCCCTAAAATGCATCCAGTCAGTGAAATCCTCTTGACCTGTTGATGCTACTGCCAGGTAATCTCTGAACCTGGAGCCTTCTGCATCCCCACTGCAGTCGCCTGGTAACTGTGCCCCTGATCCTAACTCGGACTGTTCCAGGCTGGCATCCACTCTTGTCCAAGTTAAGTAGAAAATTAACTTTAAGTTAGGCACGATTCCAATCCTAACTCTGCCTCTCAAAAACCTCTCTGTAGCCTTCAGAATAGAGGTCACATTATTGGACAAGACATATGAAGTCCACTGTAATCTGGCATCAAACTCCTTTTCCTGCCTCTTCTCCTGCAATTGCACCCCACAAATGCTATGCACCCCTGCCTTGCCAGAACAGCTCTCATTCCTTTTTTAAAAAAGCAACAGAGCCATTCTCTTGTTCATTGTTGGTTGTTTTTATCCTTGGCGTGGTGCCTGTCACATAGGCACTCAAATACTCGTGAATTGACAATAACTTGCTCTTTCTTCAAGCTCTCATAATACTTGCTCAGACTTTGGCAGAGCCTTTCTTTTATATTTTAATAACTTTTTAATGTAAAATAAGTTGATATGTGCTGTACAGAACCTAGAAAACACAGAAGAGCTGAAAAAGGAAATAGCCACCAGAAATCCACTCAGGAATAGGGCTGTTAATATTTTAATGTATTTCCTTCCAGTATTTTTTCTAAAGCACTGTTTCCTGTTGTTATGTTCCTCCATCTCTCTGCATCATTTAATATTGCCAATAGTGCCCATCTTCATGATGCCTATGTGACATTCTTCTGTCCAGTTTTACTTCTTGGCTGGCTCCTCTACTTCTGCCATCCTTAAATGATGGTGTTTCCAGGCATTCCATCCTCCATGCTTTTATTTTCTCATTTGCACTCTCATCCACCTCCAACGCTTCAAATGTCACTATTTGATGATAACTTCAAAATCTGTAACTTTTTAGTTCCAGATGCATTACCTCCTCCGACAAATTAAGCATGTCTCAAAACTAAACCCATAAGGTCTTTTCCCGCAGCCTTGCATTTGTCACTTCACTGACAGCAGGGAAACTGGAAGCATCACAGATTCCCCACCCCCTTTCCTGAGCCCTTGCATCTCCCTGAGGCACGGGTATAGTTTCCCATTTTCCAGGTCCCTAAACTCATAAAACATAGGATGAATTATACCGTTTTAATGCCCTTAATGACATGTCACTGCAAATCTAAAACACTTGGCATCCCAAACAGCCACATGGCATTGATATGTGCAGTTGCGAAGTAGTTCTTAGCCCTTGATGAGATGCATACAGTCATAAACCTCTGTGTAAAATCAACCAATACAGCAAATTGTAACATTTTTGAAGTTTATGGAAAAAGTCACCGTTGCTAACCCAAGGAAATCTGATGGAAAAACATTTTAGTAGTCCATTATGAAAACAGTTGTTTGAGCAATGGTGTATAATGAAACTAAAGTGATCTCATGGGTGAGGCACATTTATGTTTCACCAGTAAAATGGAGCATCCTAAAGAAGATCTACCTCGATACATTAGGACTAATTTCTTTTCAGGGAGGTGGGGTAAGAACAAGTGGTAGGTCTCTCCATGTATAGACTAAGTCGTCCCAGTAAACTAAGGAAGAAATTTAAAGATAATTTCAAAGTTAGCCCTTTTCAAATGGGGTTTTTAATTTATCTAATAAATGAGAATAGTTTCATAAAATTATGATCATTCAAGTAAACATTTATTGAATGCCTACTATATGCCAGGAACTTTTCTAGGCACCCGGGACACAGCAGCCAGCAAAACAGAAAGCTCTGTATCTGCCTTCTAAGGAACTTTCTTACATTCAGTAAATTGACATGTTAATTTCCATTGTATCATCCCAGAAATGGCACCGACATCACCCATCTATATCCACAGCCTTTAGAACTGTACATAAAGTTAAGAATGGAAAATATGAGAGCATACTAGCTAATTGAAGTGTAAATATTTATCGTTATGATCAGATCGATAGAGCCTCATCCAACTGTCAGCTGATGCACCAATTTTCTCCACAGTATCACTGTCATTTCTGTCTTGGCCACTAAGCTTCTCTCTACCCATGGTCCTGTGATTCAGGGGGTTTTGGAAGCATGGAAAAGGAGAGTTCTGTACTTGCCAGAGCAGTTGACAACTACAAAGCCATAGATAATGGTTCTGTAATGCAAAGAATATTATTGTGAAGTCCAAGTTGAATAAACATACGCTCAAGTTAGAGTTAGGTTTAGACAATAGAACTGTAATGAAGTTGAAAAAGCCTCACTTAAGGTTCAAGGATCATAGACTTCAAACTGGAGAAATTCTTGAGCATGTTTGACTATTACCTCATGTGATAGTCCTTTCCATTTTACTAGTACCTCCCTCTGACATGTGGCTCATTTTGCCAGAATTATTCTCTGAAATTTAAGTTTAGTAATATATTAGTCCTTAGTGGTAAATATTAATTTTTTTCTGTTCTTCTAATAAGGGAAAAACACGCTCTCCAAAATAGCTGTGATTTCTTTTCTTTTTTCTTTTTTCGTCAGTTTTTCTTGCCCAAAGGGAAGGATTTCAACTCTGAAAACTTCATGGATTACTTTTTGGAATAATTTCTCTGTTCCACCCCAAATGGCTTTGCAATATTCATTATTTCTCTAAGGTGAGAAACTATAAAGTATTGCTTTTTCTTTAAAAGACAGAGGGGGAAAGTGTCTATAGCTTTGCCTTGAAGTCCTTTGAAAAGAATTACTGATATTTTCAGGGATTCAAGATATTTTAAACAAGAAATAAATTTCAAGTTTGTTACTAAAACTCAGCAAAGCACTTGACTCACTGGCTACATGTATATTAGAAGAATTTTTTTACTACTATTTTGCTTTCACTGTTTCTCTCCATAAGCTCCTCAGGCACAGCATATGAAGCTTGATGACTTCCAATATGTTCTTTCTCCCCAAATGTCATAGCATTCTGAATGATACACCTTTATTCTATTTGAAAATGTTTGGAAAGTTGCCAGTGAGAAAGAAGCATTTCATAAAACAGAGGACTGAGAATATTTTTAAATTCTTTCACTTCTCCAAAAATCTTCATCACCACTAAATCCAAAATATGCCTGGCACCACCTCCTTAACTTTGCAGCAACTCCACGACATTTCCCACCCGTGTTTATGGAGTGCCATGGTCTTCCAGACCCTGCGAGCTGCTGTGAAAGTAGTAAAAAGAAGACAGGACCCCTGCGATCATGAAGCTCGCATTCTAGTGGGGGTGATGTTGATAGACAAATAAGCAAGCAAGTCAATAAAACAACTACTGGTTTGTATTAGCTGTGAAGGAAATAAACAAGTGATTTCATAGAAAATACTGGGGGGTCTAGGTGGTCAAGGAAGGTGCCTCTAAGGAAATGATACTTAAGCCGAGAATTGGAGGATGAGAGGGTACCAATTGTGTGATGAAATGCTCAGGCAGAGGAAAGAGTGGGAGACAAGGGCCCTAGGAAGCGACCTAAGGTGAGTGCATCTTTAGTATGAAACGGGGTGGACAGATGGGCTGAGGCCAGATCAAGGAGTCTGGATTTTATTCTAAGAGTGATGGGGGGAAGCGGGTGTGGCTCAGTGGATAGAGCCCCCGTTTACCATATGGGAGGCCCGGGTTCGCATCCCGAGGCCTCCTTGTGAGGGCACGCCGGCCTGAGCGGTGCGGTGGGCTGATGCAGCAACCTCACGGCAGGAAGCGGGTGTGGCTCAATGGATAGAGCACCCGTTTACCATATGAGAGGACCTGGGTTGCTTCCCCGGGCCTCCTTGTGAGGGCAGGCCGGCTCGCGCAGAGCCGTGGGCTGATGCGGCAAGACCTCACAGCAAGGGGGAGATAAGCAGACACAGAGAAGACACGCAGCGAATGGACACAGCAGCACAAGCGGCAAGGGGGGGATAA
>JAQZBX010007160.1:0-51284 GCA_029593785.1 Cabassous unicinctus
TTTTTTTGTTTGTCCCAATCTGCTAATAATATTTTTAGTTTTTTTTTCTGAGTTTCTTCATATTTTATCTCATGCATTTAAGTTTTTCATTATTATTTCATTTTCCTATTAATTGCTTTTGGTTAATAAATGGGCTTCATCTTCAAGGAAGGTTTAGATCACAGAGGGTTACAATTGGGGCTGCAGAGGATCATTGGTGGGGGGTGTCTGGGATAGGGGATTCATGGGAGGAAGTTCATCTGAATATACATGAAAGATATATAAAATTGTTCAAATGATCAAGGGATGAGACATGGTCACAGTGGGTAGACAATCACTCAATAAATGAGGGAATCTGAATTCCCAGCCTGGAGAGCTCTTCAAGATTCTCCAAGGGAGCAGCAACAGTCCCCTGAGTGCAGGGGCAGTGTCTGGTAAAAGAGGATGGCCCAATGATGGGTTCTTGTCATTGATGACTAGCCTTATGAGTCTTTGCTCTTGTAATTAAAACTTAGCCTACTGTTATGGGATGCCTAAGTGTTGCCACCTGAAAGCCTCCTTGTTGCTCAAATGTGTCCTCTCTCTAAGCCAAACTCAGGATATGAACGTATTACCTTTCCCCCAACGTGGGATATGACTCCCGGGGATGAGCCTCCCTGACAATGAGGGATTAATACCAAGTGTCAACTGGTAACATGACTGAAAAAAGAACTTGAATAAATGGGAGAAAATGTATAGACAAATGAGTTCATGCAGCTAAGAGACTTGAAAGGGAGTTGGGAGGTTATCCCAGAGGTAACGCTTATGCATACCTCAGTAGGATCTCATAGAACACCAAAGTGGATATCACCCCACACCAAGGGGCTCCTGAGGGCTCTGGAGACACCCAGGTCCTATATAAGGGGGGATAGCCCCAGAGTTGATGCCTTATCAGTGGGCTCTACTTTGGAAACTGTGCTCCTGAGAGTGACAGAGTTGGACTCAAATATGTCCTCCCTGCACATGGTCCATCAGTCCCTTCTATTCAAACCTATATGTGATGCTAGCATTTGTAGGTGTGCTTCCAGAGACTGGAGCCTCTGGCCTACCTATGTGACATCTGTGCCTGGAATCTCGGTGGAGCTGCAACTCCTACTCTACAGCTCAATAAACTAACCCAAGTCACCTTGTGAGGAGACGATGATAGACAATGGTCATCCAAGGGAATGGAGAGATCCTGCAGCTGCAGGCAGGATAATCTCATCCAATATACCCATGGGATATAAGCCCACTTTCTCTTGGAGGCTGAGTGGACATCACCATCCCAGTCCCCTCAGAATTGTTGTAAGAGCTATGGACTAGAATGGACTTAATGCTATTCTGTTGTAGACATATTGTGATTCAAGCAATGGAAGAAATTATAACAATGATGTGGATCCAGTGGCCACTAGATGATTTCTGGGCAGGGAGGGGAAGGGCAGTTGTAGTACAGGGGCTTTTTCAGGACTTGGGGGTTGTCCTGAGTGAAGTTGCAGCAATGGATATAGGCCATTTTACATCAGCATATACCATGCAGAGCTGTGTGGGAAAGAGTGTGGTCCACGATGTGAACTGTGTCTATGCTTAGTGGCAAAGCCCCAGGATGTGTATATCCATTGCAGGTGATGTGCCACACTAATGAAAGATGTTTATATGGTATGTTATGGGAGAAGTGGGAGGTGGAGAACATGGGAAGCCCTGTAATTTCTGTGTAACATTTAGGTAATCTAAGCACCTTTAAAAATATATATATATATAATATAAATGTGTGTATATATATATGTATATATACATATATATAAAACATTTATTTAAGCAAATGCAAATATATGCATATATATTTATATATCATTTTACAAATAAAAAAAAAGAATGTCTTTGCTATTGCAATTTTTTTTGCAGAGAAATGTATTGCATGTAATTGCTTAAAAATGTGACTCTTCCTTTGCACTTCTTATATCTATTTTTACTTATCTTATTTAAATAAAATATATACAATTAAAATATTCAAAAAAATTACTGTGTGCCTGATGGCTTACTAGTTATGGGTCTAAAGCTTCACAATCAATTCTGCTGTTTTCCTGCAGCTTTTGGCAGATGTATTTAGCCTTTTAGCACAATCCTTTTTATCTCTTTCACAAAAGATTGCATGAGCATGATACATTTGTTTCAATCACTGGAAGAATATTACTATAATTGTACAATTAAGTATATTCCATAATTTACACTAAGGTTATGTTTTCCAGTCCTATGTTTCTTTTCTTAAAAAATATTATTCTATGTATATATATATATATATATATATATATGTGTCTGTGTATATATGTATGTGTGTGTGTGTGTGTGTGTGTGTACAAAAAGTCCTCAAAGAAATACTAGCAAATTGTATCTAATAGCACATTAAAAATATTATACACCATACACAAGCGAGATTTTCCTCAGGTATACAAGAGATACAAGTGTGTGTCAACATAAGAAAATCAGTAAAGGTAATTTACCATAGTAAGAGAACAAAAAAGAAAATGAAAAACCACATCACCGTCTCAATTGATTCAGAAAAATCATTTGATAAAACCCAATTCCCTCTCTTACTAAGAACCCTTAGAAAATTAGGAATAGAATGACACTTCCTCAACATGATAAAATGAAATTATGAAAAACATACCACTAATATTATAATCAATGTTGGAATACTGAAATTGTTCCCTCCAATATTAGTAACAAAACAAAGATTCCCACTGTCAACACTGTTATTCAAAATTGTACTGCAAGTTCTAGCAAAGGCAATTAGGCAAGAGAAAGAAATAAAATACACCCCAGCTGGAAAGGAAAAAGTATATCTTTCCTTATCTGAAGATGCCGTGATACTGTATACAGAAAATCCTAGAAAAGAATCAACAACAGAGCTCATGGAACTAATAAAAACATTCAGTAATTTGGTGGGGTACAAGATCAACATGCAAAATTCAGTAGAATTTCTAAACACTAATAATGAACAATCTGAAGAAGAAATAAGAAAAAGTATGCATTTACAATAACGCCTAAAAGAATAAAATACTTAGGAATAAGTCTAACCAAGGAAGTAAAGGATTTGTATACAAAAAGCTACAAAGCATGACTAAAAGTAATAAAATAAGATCCAAATAAATGGGCAGTATTCCATGCTCATGGATTGTAGAATAAATATTGTTAAGATGTCAATCCTACCCAGGCAATTTATAGATTCAATGCAATGCAATCCCTATAAAAATTCAAATGCCTTCTTTGTAGAAAGGAAAAAGATAATCATCAAATTTATAAGGAAGTATTAAGGGCCCTGAATAGGCAAATTCATTTTGAAATGAAGATAAAAGTTGTAAGATTCACACTTTCCATAATTTAAATTTTATTACAAAGCTATAGTAATCTAAACAACCTGATAACTCTCACAAGGGCAAACAGACCAATGGAATCAAATTGAGAGCTCATATATGAGCCATCACATCTATGGCTAAATGATTTTGACAAGTGAGCCAAGTTTACAAAATTGGGGAAGAATGGTCATTTCAACAAATTGTTCTGGAAAATCATGGATATCCATTTGCAAAAGAATGAAAGTGGACCTAATTCCACATACAAAGATCCAGTCAAAATGTATCAAAGACCTAAATGTAGCAATCAGAACTGTAAAACTCCTAGAAGAAAATGTAGGTTATTATCTTCAGACATTTTGACTTTTCACCAAAAGCACAAGCCACAAAACAAGAAAATATTTAAATGAGATCTCATCAAACTTAAAACCATTCATCAAATAAAGGGTTATATCATGAACGTAAAAATATAACCTGTATATTTGGAGAAAATATTTGGAAAAAACATTTCTGAGAGTAGTTTAAAGTCCAGAATATATACAGAAATCTTATAAATGTAACAAAAAGACAAACAATCCAATTTAAAAATGGCATTGCAATGATGGATACAGGCCATTAAACATTTTGTCACAGCCAACAAAATTGTGTGGGACATAGTGTAAAATATAATGTAAACTATAGCCCACAGTTAGTAGCAAAGCTTCAATATGTTTTCACCAATTGTCACAAATATACCACACTAAGAAAGGATGTTGTTAATATGGGGAAGTATAGGAGAGGGAGGGAGTGGAGCATATGAGAAACCCCTATATTTTTAAGAACATTTATGTTATCTAAAGTTTCTTGAAAATAAAAAAATATATATAACTAAAATAAGGCAAAAAAATGTGCAGAATACGTGAATAGAAATTTCTCTAAAGATCTACAAATGGGCAAATGCATAGGAATGGTACTCAACATCATTAGCCATTAGGGAAATGAAAATCAAGCTACAATGAGATGCAATTTCACACCCACTTGATTGTCTATTATTAAAATAAAAACAAATGTTTCAATGTTTGAGAGGATATGGAGAAATAGGAACAATCATTGTTGGTGGGGATGTAAAATGGTGTACACATGATAGAATACAGTTTGGTGTTTCATCCTGAAATTAGCAAAAAACCTGGCAATCCCACTTATAGGTGTATACCCAAGGAAATTAAAAGCAACCATTCGAACAGATGTTTGCACATCCATGATCATAGTGGCTTTATTAACAATTTTTAAAAGATGGAAACAGCCCAAGTGCCTCTCAATAAATGAGTGGAAGAACAAAATGAGGTATGTTCATTCACGGAATGATATTCAGACTTACACATGAATGAAGTTCTGATGCATGTGACAGCATGGACGAAACTTGAAGACATCATGTTGAGTGAAACAAGGCTGACACAAAATACCAAGTAAATATTATATAATAGAAAATAGTGAAATAAATATCGAATGTAGAGAGTCAAAAACTATAATATAGTTTACCAGGGTTCAGGTTGGGATAGGGAATAAAGTTACTGCTTAAGTTTTACACTGTTTGGAATGACAGAATATTTTTGTAATGAATAGTGGTGATGATAGCACATTTTGAACATATTTAAGAGCATTGAAATACATATTTTAAGGTGTATATTGACTATTTACCTATTGACTGTGCTAAATAAAAATAATTCTATTATTTTCAGCATTAACATACTTATAACCAGGTCAAGTGATAGTCTTCAATTTTCCAATTTCCAAAGGAGAAAATGCCAGTAGGATGTTTAGTATTAAGGAAAGCATTTTTAAAAATATATATATCAAATGAGCTTTCTCTCAGATAATATGTATTCTTATGGCTAGTTATAAAAATACATAATCTTAAATTCATTCTAAAGTTGCAGTAGAGTAAAAAGAAATTTTCTTTTTCTTCTGAACCATTTAAAGTTTAAAACGTCACTCCCTAATACTTTGGTGGCTTTCCTAAAAAAAAAATTAATTTTCTCCTATATAACCAAGTATAACTGCCCAGAACAGGAAATTAGCCATCATATGTGACTGCTATCTAATCCTCAGCAGCTATTCAAATAGTTCCAAATAGCCCAATAATGCTTTTTATATAACAAAATAATCAATTCAAGAATAATTCATTGCCTTTTTTTTGTCACATCTCCATAGTGTCCTTTCCTATGGAATTTCCTCAGTCTTTCTTTGTTTATCACAATATTGATAGTTCTGAAGAATGTTTTACAATGTCCTTCAATTTGGGTTTGTCTAATATTCCCTCATGATTAGATTCTGGATATGCATTTCTGGCAACAATGTCACAGAAATGATTCTTTATTCACATTTCCTCTATCAAGTGCTGCTCAGTTTTGATTTGTCCCATTAGTGAAAGTGTTAACTTTGCTCATTTCATTTAGGAGGTATCTGCTAAATGATAGGTTTCTCCCAAGTAAATTGACTCTTTTCCCTTTTGTAAGTAATAAGTATTTTGTGTGTGTGTACTGCAAAACTATATAAACAAAACATTCCTTATCAAACTTTCATTGTACATTTTTATTGATTTATATTACCATGGACTAATTGGTTTTATTATATTTGCAGAATTATAATCCACTGTGGTCATATATCAGACTATACATATGGCATATGCATGTTCATATGTAGAGAGAGATAAGAACACATGTATTTACATTATTGTTATTTTATGTTTCTGTATACATTGACAGCCATGTCCTCACTTCTGGAAGAGGCAAAAGAAAGGATCAGCAAAGAAGAAGATGAGGCAATTAAAATTATATAAGTGGAGGAGCAGAAAGATAGAAAATGAAAGAAAAAGGAAATACAATCTTGAAGAATCAATGGGATACTTTTCAATAAAACCAATATGTTAATTTTATTAATTCCAGAAGGAGAAAAGAGTTAAAGGGCCAGAAAAATATTTAAAGAAACAATGACTGAAAACTTACCAAACTTATCAAATCTGAGGAAAATATTAATATACAAATACAAGATGTTCAATGAATGCCAAAGAGGCTGATCCAAAATGGATCTAAATGGAGACATATTATAATTTAACTGTCAATTGCCCTATTTAAACACCGAATATTAAAATTAACAGAGATGGGCAAAGCAACTCATATAAGGGATCCTAATAAGACCAATACCTAATTTCTAAATGGAAACCATTTGGTCCAGAAAGCAGAAGGAGGATATAGTTAAAATGCAGAAAGAAGAAGAAATGCTACCCAAAATTATTGTTAAGGGCAATGTCCATCAAAAACAAGGGAAACACTTCCAGGAAAACCAAAGTGGAAGGCATTCATTATCACTAGAATGGCCTAAAAGAAATGGTAAAGTGAGTTTTCATTCTGAAAGCAAATGGCACAAGACATTATGTAGAAGCTGGATGAAATAAAAAACATATAGGGCATGCAACAATATAGGTAAATATAATGTCAGTATTATATTTCCTTAAAAATGTTCTTTTACTTATTAAAAATTTTAAAATTCAAATGTAAAATAACATGTCTAAGTTTTGTAATTAGCACACACAACTTAAAGATGTAATTTATGACAAGGAAATACAAAATGGACAAAATAAGGCATATAGGTACAGTGTTTGTGTGGCCTATTGAAGTGAAGTTGAAATCTAAACAATTTAATTGCCATAGATTTATAATGCTGAATGTAATCTACATAGTAACATCAAATGAAGTATCTTTAAAATTCTGTACAAAAGGAAAGGATTATTGAATAAAAACTGGCTCATTTTCAAAGACCATCTAAAAAAGGGGAAGCATTAATGGAGGAAATAAAGGCAAAAAGAAGCTATAAAACTTGCCTCATCAGTAATTATCTTGTCTCATCAGTAATTATCTTAAATATCAATTGTTGAAAAACTCACATCAAATGGTAAATATTTGCAGAAGGATATAGAAATATGACCCATCTTCATGGCATTTATAGAGCACCCAGTTTACATCCAGAGATATAATTTGGTTGAAAATGAAAGGATAGAATATATATTTCAGACAAATAGTCAAAACAGAGCTGGAGTGGCATTATTAATATTAGAGAAAATAAATGTTAAGTCAAAAACTGTTACAAGAGACAAAGAAGAATATATGACAGTAAAAGGGTCAACTCAACGAAATTAGTTAACAATTATAAACATATGTGCACCTAACTACAAGGTGCTAAAATATATGAGATAAACATTAAGAGAATTGAAGATAGAGGTAGACAGTTTGACAATAATACCTGGAGATTTCAAAATGCCACACTCAGTAATGAATGATATATCCAAACAGAAGATCAGTAAGGAAACAGATTAACTGGAATGTGCTACAAACCTACAAATTCTAAACAACATATATAGACACATTACCCATCAACTGTTAGAATACACCTCTTTCTCATGCGCATATGGATCATGCTCCAGGAAAGTTAATGTGTTAGGGCACTAAAGAAGACTTGACAAATTTAAAATATCGAAACCATAAAAAACAACTGATCTGAACATAAGGGAATGAAGTTAGAAGTCAATAAATGATAGAAAAGCAGAAATTTTATAAATATGTGGAAATTAAACCCACACTCTTAACAATTGGATAAAGACAAAATTATGAGGAAATTAGAAAATATTTAGAAATGAATGAGAATTAAGACACAATATGCCATGCTTAGGGATGCAGCAAAGGCAGTACTCAGGGAAATTTATAGCTATGAACTTCTATATTACAGAAGTACAAAGATCTCAATTAAAAATTTAAATTTACATGTTAATGAATTAAGAAGAGAAGAGAAAAGTAATACCAGAGTTAGCAGGAGAAAGGTAAAAACTATTATTTGAGCAGGGATACATTAAATAAAGAGGAGGAAAAAAAACAAGAGAATAAAACAAAAATTTGAGTCTGATAAAAATTAATAAAATAGACAAACCATTAATTAAAAAAACAAATAATAAAGAGAAATGTAAAAATAGTTAAAATCAGCCATGAAAATGGTGATGTAACTACTAAACTTTGGAAAATAAAAAATAGTTTATAAGGGAATATTATGAAAAATCGCATGAAATCAAAAGGAGGATAATTGAGAAGAAATGGAAAAATTCTTAGAAATACACCAATTATCCAAATTTACTCAAGGAGAGATAGAAAACCTCAATAAATCGACAAAAGTTATAGAGATTGAATCAACAATCCAAAACCTTCTACCAAAGAGAAGTCCAGGACCTGATAGCTTCACTGGTAAGTTAAACCAAACAGTTCAAGAAGAATTAAACATATCATTGTTAAACTCTTCCAAAGATTTCCAGAGGAGAATGCATGACTAAATTTATTCTCTAAAATGAAAACAAAATTAGATACAGATTTTCTGTGGGAATATAGAAATAAAAATTCTTAATCATATACTAGCGAAATGAATCCAACATCATTTTTTCTACATATGGAATGTGATCAGTGCAATAAACTGAATGAATAGAATAAATAGAATGAAAGTCTGTAGCAAACAGTATTGCAATATATGCAGTAAAGCCATTCAATATGCACAGCACACTTTCTTGATTTAAAAAACAAAAACAAAAAAGTAGGAGTGGAAGGGAACACTTTCAACTTTAAAAAGTTTTTAATGAAAAATTCCAGCTAACATGATACTTAATGATGAAGGACATAAAGTTTCCCCTGAAATTCAGGAATGAGACAAGAATATCCAACTTCACAAATGTTATTCACTATTGTACTAGTATTTCTATTCAATATTTCTAGAGCAATTAGGTAACCAAATAAAAATAATTCATCCATGTTGGAAAGGAATATTTAAACTATCTCTATTTGTAGAAGAATTAAACATTTGCATAGAAAATCCAAAGGAACACAAATAAAAGTATTAGAGCTATTAAATATGTGCACCAAAGTGGCAAATTACATCAACCTAAAAAAAGTTATTTTCTATACACTAAAAATGGAAAAAGAGGAATTAAGAAAATTGCATTTTCAATAAGATTTAAAATTTAAAAATCTAGGAGTAAATTTAATAATTTATTATAATGATAATAATAGGAATAATAAAAAGTTAATATGTATCAAAATATACAAAACGCTGTTGAAGAAATTAAAGAAGACCTAAAATAAATGGCAAAAATCCCATGATCTTAGACTGGAAAAGTTAATATTGTTAAGATATCAATATTATCCATGACAATATAGAAATTCAAAGCAATCCTTATTAAATCATGAAGATTTTAAAAAAATGAAATGGAAAAATTGGACCTCAAATTAACATGGAAATAATAGGAGTACTGAATAGCAAAATTTGTCTTGATAAACAATAGTTAGAGTACACTCACTTCCTGACTTCAAGTTGTACTACAAAGTTATAGTAATCAAAACAGCGTGCTACTAGCATAAAGATAGATTTATTTTCAAAACTGAAATGAAATTCCAAAAATAGATCCACATCTCTGGCCAATTGTTTTTCAGCAAGAGGATTACATACATGAAGTAGGGGAAAACTAGCCTTGTCAGCAAATAGTGTTGGAAAAACTGAATATCCACATGCAGGAGAATGAAGTTAGACACCCATATCACAACATATGCAGAAAGCAATAAGAAATGATTAAGGAATTAAATATAAAATCTAAAGTTTTAAAAATCTTAGAAAATAGTCTTCATGACAAGGCTGTAGTGGATTTTTAGATATGACACCAAAAGCATGAGAAACAAAAGAAACAATAGATAAATTTGATTTCATAAATATTAAAAACTTTCTGCATTAAAGGACATTATCATGAAAATGAGAAAAGTACAACCTACACAAAAGGGGAAATTAGTTTCAAACAATATATTTTTAAGGGTTTAATAGCCAGAATATATAAAGGACATTTACAATGAAACTACTAAAGACAAATAACCCAATTAAAAAATGGATAAAGTTCTTAAATAGACATTTCTCCAAAGAAGATATAGAAAGGGCCAATGTGAACATGGGAAGTTGCTTAGCTTCATTAAACATTAGTGAATTGCAAAAAAAAAAAAATTATAAATAACAAAACAAAACAAAAAATGCATTTAAGAAATTAAGATTGCAGGAAGATGACAGAGAAGGGAGCTCCAGTACTCAGTCCTTCCACAAAAGCAAGTATTAAACAGCAGGCACTGTCTGAAACAACTGCTTGGAAAATCCAAAGGCCAGAAGAATACTGTACAACATCTAGGCAAGAGCAGGAGAAAAAGGGTGATAAATTATTGTAAGGAGTATATTGTTATCCCCACACAGGAGCTATGGAGGCATGTTTTCCACTGTAGCAACAGGCCACTGAGGGGTGCAGCACCTGGCTAGTTCACTGGTGACAGATAAGGTTGTAAAAATTCTCTTCTACAACACCAGGGGTGGGCGTCTCGATAATTGATCATGGATTTTGGTTAGTGATATTGGCTCTCTGGGGAGTAGGCTATGAGTGGGGCCATTGTTTCAACCTACACAAGGCAAATGTGGTGACAGCTAATGTTTTAACCATGTAGAAAAGGGAAGCAGCTGCCATTATTTCAAACTGCCTTGGACAGGGGCAGCAGCAGCGGAGTCTTAAGGACCCTAGACTTCCTCAAGGCTGTGGGAGACAGTTAGTTGAAGGGTTACATTTGCTGTACAAGCCAAGAAACCTAGGCCTTAGGGAGCCATGCAAGAAGCTCTTGGCCTCCAACCTGATTCCTTCTTCAGGACATGTGTAACCTGTCTACAAATCATTGTAGGTCAATTCTAGCCCTATTTTGGCTGTGAAAGACTTATTTGGAAAAGTATTTTCTGGCATGCCAGATCTTTCAGAATTTGCATTCCAGGCAAAAGCAGCTTGAGATGCTGAAATGTGTGTAAGAAAGTATGGAGGTAGAAATTCTTGGGCAAAAGCATGGAGCTTCAATCTCCCATGAGGAGAGCTGGCCCACATGGAGTGCTGGCCCACACTGAGTGCTGGCCTACATGGAGAGATGGCACAGCAAAAGGATGCAACAAAAAGTGACACAAAGGAGAGCCAATAAGAGATGAAGCAGAACATGGAACTGAGGTAGTGCAAGAGATTGAGCACCTCTCTCCCTCTCCACCTAAAGAGATGACAAGCAAAGAAGAAAACACAGAGAGTAGATGGGAGGTGGGGGGGAAATAAATAAAAATGTATACATGAACTTGAAGACAACGCAAGAAATGAGTCAGGTTGAGGAGCAGAAAAAAAAAAAAAAGAACTATAAAAAGTGAAAATAGCCTAAGACACTTCTGGGCTGCTATTAAGCATACCAAAATTCACATTAAGCAAGTCCCAGAAGGAGAAGAAAGAAAGGGTAGAAGGAATATTTGAAGACATCTTGACAGAAAATTTCCTAAATATAGCGAAAGACATGAATATGCACATCCAAGAAGCTCAGAGAACAGCAAACAGTTTAAACATGAAGAAAAATACAGCATATATTAATCCCAACACCAAAAGGAAAAGATGGAAAGAGCTTTGAAAGCTGCAAGAGAAAAGCATTGTGCTATGTAAAATGTAGTCTCAATTATATTTACTGCTGATTTCTCATCAGAAACCATGGAGGAAAGGCTGTGCATTGACATACTTAAAAGAACTGTTGACCAAGACTTTTATATCCCATGAGGTTTTCTTTCAAAGATGAGGAAGGAGATTAAGACATTCTCAGATAAATAAAAGCTGAGGGAGTTCATCACCACTAGACATGCCCTACAAGCATGGTGTATTTTTTCCATAAAACCCGATTATTAACATCATGCATTAGTTTTGTTCATTTGTTATAGTTCATGAAACAGTCCATCATCTACCACAAGATTCCCTGTGTTATAAAGTTCTGTGCCTTGTACAAACCATTAACAAAGTGTACACTAAATGGTTCTCAGCTTCCCTACAGACTTGTGTTGTCATCAACTCAGGAAATTACAGAATGTTTTTTTCAGTCAAAAAGAAAAATCCCCATACACACCTATAATTGACCCTTAGCATTGATATAGTAACTTCTTTGACATTGATGCAAGAATATTACAATATTGTGTTAATTAAAATCCATAATTAAATTAATTGTATTTTGACTATGCATCATCATATTCTTATCACTTTGTAATAGTGACATACATTTGTGTTAGTTCATAGAACATTCTTGGATTTGTGCAATTAACTACAGCCATCAACTACGACCAAATTCACTATGTTATACAGTCCCTAGATTATCCTACAGGTCTTTCAATTGGCATTTACATCCCTAGACTAACTCTTTCAGACACAAACATATTTATAAATCAACAGTTTTAGTTATACTCAGTAAAATGTGTTACCATCAAATCTATTCATCTCCATGATTTTACTGTCAAGCTAAAAATTCTACATAAATTAAGCATCAATATCCTTTCTCAGCCTTCAATCTGTTTCCTAGTTTCCTGTACTCTAAATTTTAACTCCATGTGTTTTTTCTTTGTATTTAACTCATAATAGTGAGACCACACAGTTTGTGACCTTTTGTGTCTGGCTTACTTCACCCAGCATAATATCTCCAAGGTTCATCCATGTTGTCATATGCATACCAATTTTATTTTTTCTTACAGCATCATAGTATTCCATCATATGTATATGCCACATTTTGTTTATCCATTCAACATTTGATGGACACTTGGGTAGCTTCCATCTTTTGGTAACTATGAATAATGCCATGATGAATGTTGGTGTTAAAATGTCTGCTTCTATCCCTTTTTTCATTTCTTCTGGATATCTTTCAGTAGAGGGATTGCTGGATCATATGGAAGTTCTATATTTAAATTCCTGAGGAACAACCCATTTTCCATAGTCACTGCACCATTCTGCATTATCACAAACAGCAAAAAATGTGTTCTTATTTCTTCATGTATCAATTGTTTTCTTTTGTTGCTCATGATTTGGGTGTAGCATTTTAAAAACTACTACCTACCACATGATCTTGAAGATGTTGGTCTAAAATTTCTTCTAGGAGTTTTATGGTTATTGGTTGTACATTTAGGCCCTTGATCCATTTTGATTTAATTTTTGTATAAGGTGTGAGATAGAGGTCTTCTTTCTTTTGAATATGCCTATCCAACTCTCCTGGCATCATTTGTTGAATAGACTATTCTGCCCAGCTGTGAGGGCTTGACAACTTGTGAAAAATCACTTGAATATAGATGTGAGGGTCTATTTCTGAGTTATTTATTCAGTTCCATAGGTGAATCTGTCTTTATTCCAGTACCTTGTTGTTTTTACCACTGTAGCTAAGTAATATTCTTTTAAGTCCAGAGGTGAGAGTCCTCCAACTTTGTTCTCTCTTTTCAGATATGTTTGGCAATTTGGGGCCCCTTACCAAATAAATTTGATAATGTGCTTTTCCATTACTGCAAAAAGGCTGTTGGGATTTTTTTGGGATTGTGTTGAATCTGTAAATCAGTTTGGGTAGAATTGACATAGTAACAATATTTAGTCTTTCAATCCAAGAACGGAAGCACCTTCCATTTATTTAAGTCTTCTTATGTTTGTTTTAGCTATGTTTTGTAGTTTTCTGAATACAGGTCCTTTCTGACATAGGTTAAGTTTATTATTCCCAAAAATTTGATACTTTTTATCACTATGAAAAATGAATTTTTTTAAATTCCTCTTCAGATTTCTCTTTACTATTCTATAGAAAAACTACCTTTTTTTTTTTTCCTTACTACTCTTGTATCCTGCACTCTGAGGAACTTGGTTAATAGCTCTAGTAGCTTTGTTGCAGAATTTTCAGGACTACCTAGGTATAGGATTACATCTGTGAATAGCAAACATTTTATTTCTTCCTATACAATTTAGATGCCTTTTATTTAATTTTCTTACCTGATTGCTCTGGCTAGAACCTCTATAGATATATTGAACATTAGTGGAGATAGTGGACATCCTTGTCCTGTTCTAAATATCAGCAGGAAAGATTTTAGTCTTTCACCATAAAGTACAATGTTAGTTGTGGGTTTTTCATGTTCAGCATGTTTCATTCAATTCCTATCTTTCAGAGGGCTTTTCTCATGAAATGATGCTGTACTTTGTCAAATGCTTTTTCTGTGTGAATTGTGATAATGTGATTTTTCTTCTCTGATTTATTAATGTGATGTATTACACTGATTTTCTTGTGCTGAATCACCCTTGCATGCCTGGAAAAAAACCCACTTGATCATAATGAATAATTATTTTAACTTGTTGTTGGATTTGATTAATGAATATTTTGTTGAGGGTTTTTGCTTCTATATTCATTAGGGAAATGGGATTGTAATTTTCTATTTTCATAACATATTTATCTGACATTGGTATTAAGGTGATGTTGGCTTCCTAGAATGTTTTCAGTACTGTTCCCTCCTATCAAATTCTTGGAAGAATTTGAGCAGGTATTTTATTAATTTTTCTTGTAATAATTAGTAGAATTCATTGTGAAGCCATCTGGTGCTGGACTTTTTTTGTTGGTAAGTTTTTGGTGAAAAATTCAATCTCTTTATTTGTAATTGGTCTATTGACATCTGCTATTTCTTCCGGTGTCAGTGTAGAAAACAAGAACAGGCCTATGACTTGTCAGAGTATCATAACTTCAATGAAGTTTAAATTAACAATCAAAAGAAGGCTGCTATAACAAGTCAGGGATGAAAAAGTGTGGGGCACTGATCCATGAGCTGGGGAAATTTGTCTTTATGCCCCTGAATTTCTCTAATTCCTTTGTTCCTTTGAACTCTGTTAATGTGAAGAAGTGGCTTACACCTCCCTATTAATATCTAGCAGACATCTACCCCTTCATCAGAGGATATATAAAATTTTCTCCATCCAAAATGTCATATGCCTCCTCAGGTTATTTCCTTATTTCACCTGGTGGACACCAGGATGATAACTAGAGTTAAGCAACAATATTACCCAGCTGTGAAGTTAATGAGTCTGATAAATGAGGAAATATACTATACCCCATAGTAGCCATAATATCTTCTGAGCATTTACTATCAAGAGCTCATATAGTCCAAATGCTATTGGATCCTGAGCATGTTTGATCAAGTAGGCCCAAACATAGTTTGTTAAACTGTCCCCTGATATACAGGATTAATAACCTAGAAGTCACCCAATATATTGTCTGAACTCAATACTTAAAGGACATCTGGAGCATTGAAAAAGTGATGGCTCCCAATAAATGAGGTAGATATGGCAAAATTGTCATAGAAGACAGTAGCATGTGAAGTAAGAGACACAGAAAAGTAAAAATGCTGCAGTGAATATACTGCAAAAGTGTAGTGAACAATCTGGTGATTATTTTCTAACCAAAGCCCAAGAAATTATACCTTTTATCAAGTCATAAAGATTGCAGTAGTGAAGGGGCATCAGCAGCACAAAGATGTTCAGAGCGATAGCTTCTCCAGGGTTGATGGTAAGAAAAACCATTACATAATTAATTTCCTTAATAGCAAAGGAAATGATAAATCATCAAAACAATAGAAGGCAAATGACTGCACTTAAAGATGCAATAGATATAATTATCAAAATCGAAGGCAAATTTGTAAAGTAGTCTGGAAGCCTGACACTCATAGAGTTATGCAAAATAATGATAGAACTTGGCATTCCTAAGGACAAAATAGATGGACAACAATATGAGTAACAATCAATTTGGACCATTAAATAAAAAAAGAGTTATTCCACATTTTCATTCTTTGTTGAAAGGTAGAAGAATCTTTCCCACCCAAGCAAAGAGGAAAAGCTAGATGAACTACTAAACCAGAATATTTCTTGAACACCTCAAAGAAGTGAGGTTGCAGTGAACATGTTGCCTGAAATCCATGGTAAGTCATCTCTCCTAAAAAGATTAAGGAGAAACATAAAGTGCAGACTGTCTTACCAGAGAATGGGAGCAATTTATGCCAGCTGACATAAACCCTGATAGAAGAAAGCTGTTACAGTGTTTACAAATTACTAAAGGCTGATTAATTGGGCTAGCCTGAAAATATAGACACGTGGGAGCACCAGAAACAAGGGGAGTTTTCACTTAGTTGCAGGCTTATTTCCAGGATCATCACCAGGAAATAAGTTCAATAGGTGAATCTTTCTATGGAGGTGATTGGAGGAATCACTGAGAACAGAAACGGTTCTGCTGCTGCCCCAACCTCAGGTTTTTCCTCACCTTGAACAAAATTACTAAATTGTATAGATAATGACATAAAGATATTAGGGAATGGAGAGAGCAAATGCAATGCTGAGGGAAATTTATAGCCATCAGTGCTTTCATTAAAAAGGAAAGAGCTAAAATTGAAGACCTAATGGAACACCTGGAGGAACTGAAAACAGAAAAGGAAACGAATCCTAAACTAAGCAGAAGGAAAGAAATTATAAAGAACAGAGCAGAAATAAAGGAAATAGAGACCAAACAAACAAAAAATGAAATCAACATAAATAAAAGATGGTTCTTTGAGATCAACAAAATTGACAAAACCTTAGCTTAACTGATGAAGGCAAAAAGACAGAAGATGCAAATATAAAATCAGAAATAAGAGGCGTGACATAAACACTGGTCCCACAGAAATAAGAGAAATGCTATGAACAACTCTACACCAAAAAACTACGCAAAATAAATGACATGGAAAAATTCCTAGAAGCACACAAACAACCTATATTGACCCTAGTAGAAATAGAAGACCTCAGCAAAACAATCACAAGAGTTTTAAGCAGTTAAAACCTTCCTAAAAATGAAAACTCCAGGACCAGATGTCTTCTCAGGTGAATTATACCAATCATTCAAAGATGATGTAATACCAATCTTGGTCAAGCTCTTTCAAAAATTGAACAGGAGGGAGAGAATTCAAACTCATTTTATGAGGCCAACATGCTAATACCAAAACCAGATAAAGATACTGTGAAAAAATAATATTGCTAACCAATATCTCTAATGAATAAAGATGCAAAAATCCTCAACAAAATACTTGCAAATCAAATCCAAAAGCACATTAAAATAATTATACATCACAATCAAGTGAGTTTTATCCAAGTTATGCAAGAGTAGTTCAACACAGGAAAATCAGTTAGTGGAACAAACCATATTAATAAATTGAATAAGCAAAATCAAATGATCCTTTCAATTGTTGCAGAAAAGATATTTGAGAAAATACAGCATCCTTTCTTTTTTTATTTTATTTTTATTTTACTGATTTAAAAAAATTTTAAATATACTTAGATTATACAAATGTCACATAAAAAATATAGGAGATTCCCATATGCTCCACTCCCCAGACCTCCCACATTTTCCCACATTAACATCTTTATTGTTAGGGACAATCATTGCAATCGATGAACATATTTTGGAGCATTGCCACTAAGCATGGATTAAAGTTTACATTGTAGTTTACACTCTCACACACACAATTCTGTAAGTTATGGCCACATGTATAATGATCTGTATCTATCATTGTAATGTCATTAAAGGACAAGTTCCAAGTCCCAAAAATGGCCCCATATTACACCTGTTTTTCCCTCTCCCTGTCCTCAGAACCTTCAGTGGCCACTGCCTCCACATCAACGATATAATTTATTTGATCACTAGACTCAAAATAGGTCTATAGTAGAAAAACTCTAAGTCTACTTTAGTCCATAGTACATTCCTTAACCTGGAGAATTCTGGGATGGTGATGATCACTCCACCTGTAATTGAGAGGGGTCTGTGATCCCATTTGCAGTAGCAATTAAAAGAATCAGATACCAAGCAAAAAATTTAACTAAAGATGTAAATGACGTATATGCAGAGAATTACATAACACTATTAAAAGGAATCAAATTAGACTTTACAGCTAGTACTGTATACAGTGGTGAAAGACTGAAAGCTTTCCCACTGATATCAAGAAAAAGACAAAAATGTCCACTGTCATCACTGTTATTCAGTATTGTGCTAGAAGTCCTAGCTAGAGAAATTAGGATAGATGAAGAAATAAAAGACACTTAATAGGAAAAGATGTAACACTTTTTCTATTCACTGATAGATCCTATATCTAGAAAATCCTAAAAATCCATAACAAACCTATAAGAACTACTAGGCAACTTCAGCAAAGTGGCAAGATAGAAATTAAATCAGAAAAATAAGTAGCAATTCTAATGAGCAATCTGAGAAGGAAATCAGAAAAAGAGATCCATTTATACTAGAGACTAAAGGAATCAAATCTTTAAGAAGAAACTTAACCAGGAACATAAAGCACTTGCATTCAGAAAACTACAAATCATTGCTAAAGGAAAAATAAGAAGACTTAAATAAATGGAAGGAAATTCAGTGTTCATGGACTGGAGGACTAAATATCACTAATATATCAATGCTACCCAAACTGATTTAAAGACTCAGCTCAATCCCAAAGAAAATCTAAACAGACTTTTTTGCAGAAATAGAAAAGCCCATCATACAATTTATTTGGAAAGTTAAGGGGCCCCAAATAGCCAAAAGTGTCTTAAGAAGTTGGAGACTCTAACTTCCTGACTTTAAAGCATTTTACTTAGCTACAGTGTTAAATTTTTTTTTAAAGAGCATGATACTGGCATAAAGATAGACAAATTGACCAATAGAACCAAATCAAGATTTTAAAAATTAACCCTCGCATCGATGGTCAAGTGATTTAAAAGGCTGTAAAGCTCTCCCTGCTCTTTGATAACAGTCTATTCAACAAATGGTCCTGGGAAAACTGGATATCTATATCTAAAAGAAAGAAAGAGGACCCCTATTTCACATTTTATACAAAAAATAATTCAATATGGATTAATGACCTAAATTTAAAATGTACAATCATAAAAGAAGTGAATTTGGGATGTATAAAACAACATGGATTAACCTAGTGGATATTATTTTGAGTGAAATAAGCCATAAACAAAGGACAAATATTGTATGGTCTCACTTATATGAATTAAATATTTTGTGCAAACTAATGGAAGTAAACTCTAAAATATAGGTTACTAATAAATAGATGGTGTGTTGCTAATAGATGATGATGCTTAATGTAGGCAACCTTATTAATAAGACTAATTTTTAAAGTGTGGAAATGAACAGAGTTGAGAGTAACACATTGTCATGGGTATAACTAACAATGCTGATGTATATATGTGATTGTGGCTGAAAGGGGTCGTGCATAGAAGGAAATGTCAATTGAAAGGAATCTAAAGAATAATCTAGGTAATATCTAACAGTGATTTTGGTTGTGGATGAAGATTATGGTTAATAGTATAAATGTAAGTGCTAAGAATATGGTAATTCCAGAGAAAATTGCATCTAATGGAACTTATAGGTAACAGTAAAATTGTAATATTTTGCAGCAATGGCAAAAGATATTTTTTTCAATACTACAGGACAACAATAGAGGGTAAAAGGAGGTATGTGATTTTTCCTTTTAAAATAATGAAGACATTCTAAAATTGATTGAGTTGACAGTACAACTCTGTTTTGAAAATGAGAGCCACTGAGTACACACATTGAATGGATTATATAAAGCATGAGACCATACAACACAGGGAATCAAGTTTTGGTTAATAGGACAAATATGAATAAGTTTTATCCCAAATGATAGCAAATATATAATACTAATATAGGTGGTAATTGTGTGCATTGGGGGAAAAATACACCAAATGAAAAGTATGAGATATAGCTAGTAGTAATATTTTGACTATGCTCTTTCAATGTTTGTAACAAATGTTTCATAAAAATTCAAGGTGATGGTGGTTTGGAGATATATGGGAAACTTGTAAGATGATGTGCATGTTTGTTTTGTAAATTCTCAAATTTTACTATATAGTTTATGTATGTTCATTTATGCATGATATACTTTAATAAAATTTTATTAAAAATAAACAAAGAGTAAGGATGGATAATTTTTAGTGTAAGTATATCACGTGCAACAGTGTTTCATTTGTAAAAACTAAAATATTTATAATATATGAAATTCAAATTTAACTGTGTGTCCTGTATTTTATGTGGCAAGCTTAGCACAAATTTCTACATATATTCCATTGAATAAATGTCTCTTCTTGCTGGACAGAGGCAGGAAAATATCTCTCACAAAGCTTTGCAACTGTGTCTTGGTAGAGTTTGTACCTGGGAAAAAGAACGGGGCAGGAATTCTGGGGGGTAAAAAACTGAGAAACTGAGAACCAGGCACTCAGAACCTGCTTTAGGCTGATTTTTGAAGGAGAAAATAGAAAATCTCATGTACACCCCCTAACACAAACAACATATTAAAATAGCAAGCAATGAACAACAGCAGTCTATCATTGGGAGGGGAAAGGTGCATGGAGAGAAACCTCTTGTCCAGTGTATTTATACAGTCAGGAAGAAGCTGAGAATGGAATTTTAATATTGGTTAAACCCTTCTGCACTCCAGCCCACACCCTAATCACAAGACTTTGTTAGATGGATAAAAACTTAAGGTAATCACTGCCGCAAGAAAATCCTACCTCATTCAACAATGATTGATTCACCACTCAAAATAGCCTCACACAGATGGAAGTACCCATTCTCAGTCATAAATACTATTTACATCATTCTCTAGTCATCTACACATGATGTATGTAATTCAAAAAAAGTACAAGACTTCTAAATAGCCAGTAAATAAATAAATAACTGCCTTAGATAAAGCAAGAAAGAGAAATCACTCAAATGTAGTGCAGGTATTAGAACTATCAGAAAAGAATTTTAAACAGTAATTAATATGGCAAAAGACCTAGTAGAAAATGAAACATAGTTCAACCAATGAAAAATTTCAGTGTCAACATGAAAACTATGATAAACAAAAGAAAATGCAAATGAGAGAAATAAAAAAAGATATAGTATCAGAGAAGACAAAAACCTTATGTGACAGCATGAGTAGACTCAGTATTTCCAACAAATATTTAAACTTGAAGGCCGGTCAATTACACTGATAATTAAAGGAGAAGAAGATGATAGAACTCAAAAGCTATAGAACAATATAAAACAATCAAAAATATCTGTAATTGTATTTCTGAAGGAGATGAGAGGGAGATAAAATGCAGCAGAATAAATAGTTGAAGGAATAATTTCCAGGAAATATAAAAAAAGAAAAAAAATGAAAGCTATCAAATCACAGTTCCAAGCATATTCTATATATAATTGAATAAATTTCAAAGTTAAAAAGAAAATCTTGAAAACAGCCAACAGAAATAGGCATTTTGCATGCAAATGAGCAAAGATAAAATTAAAGCAGTCTTATAACAAAAAATGCATGTAGCAGTTTGAGATTATTTATGAATTACTCCCCCACCCAAAAAAAAAAAAAAAGAGAAAGAAAGATCGTTTGTAAACTAATCTATTCCTCTGGGTGTGAAAAGCTTTTAATACTTTAGATTCCGCAGACATGTCTTGATTAAATTACCTGTTAAGATTAGGGCTTTGATTTGACCACAGCATTAGGGGACAACTGAGGGTTGAATCCCTGCACCCTTGGTAGACTGATATAAACACTTACTCAAGAAGACACACAGAAGAAGATACAGAGAAGAGAGAGAGAACTTTGTCAGCTTTGATCCTGGAGCACTGGTGAGAGATAAGCCATTCACCTGATAGTTTGCTGCTGAAAAGAACAGAGCAGCTGAGGAGCTGATAAGCCCTGAAAAAAAACAAGCCCTTGCTAGAGACTGACATAGGAAGTCCTGAGAGACCAGGCAGAGATCACTAGCCACCTTGCTTCAACACCTGGCAACTGACTTTGGGGGAAAAGCAGCCTTGAATTGAACTCTTTGGGGCCTTATAACTCTAAGTTTTTACCCCAAATAAATACCCTTTATAAAAGCCAACAGATTTACAGTACTTTGCATCAGCACCCCTTTGGCTGACTAATAAACCATGCAAGTCAGGTAACAAGCCACTTCTTTTTATATTTTTTTTTTATATTTTAATTTTAATTTTTAAAAATATACTTAGATTATACAAATGTCACATAAAAAATATAGGAGATTCCCATATGCCCCACTACCCCATACCTCCCACATTATCCTACATCAACAACGTCCTTCAATAGCGAAGTACATTCATTGCAACTGATGAACACATTTTGAAGCATTTCCACTAACCATGGATTAAAGTTTACATTGTAGTTTACATTCTACCCCACCCAATTCTGTAAGTTATGACAAGACTTATATTGGCCTGTGTCTGACATTGTAATGTAATTCTGGGCAATTCCAAAGCCCCAAAAATGTCTATTTTACTAGCACCTGCTACCATCAATCTGAATCTGATGCCTTTTAAGGGAAAACTTTCATTTTTTTCCCCTATGATATCTGATATTTATTTTTGCCTCTCCAGAAATACTCTCCACCTTTTCCAACTCTTCTTCCCTCCTTGAAAACCCCTAGTGTTCCCTTGTCCTCTGGGTTCTGGTGGAGCACAGACAGGAGACCAAATGGTAAGGGCAGCATATTTTTTGCCCCAGCAAAGACAGCCTCTCTGAGTAGTTCTGTGCTTTCCCATTTTTAAAAGATCCTTTATTTAACATTTTAATATAGTTTATCTGTTTCACCTGGTAAGTGTATGTTAAAGTCAACCAGTAAGAATGTAGAATTAATATGTATTTGCATTTGTAAAAATTTTTAATTTTTTGTGCAAATTAACATCTTAGGTTTTTATGTTTATAACTTTCATTGTTATAGATTTTTTATAATGAAATATCAAATGATGAAAATTTTATTGTTTTTGTGTTAATTACAATTCCACATAGCATGGAAATTATAAGACCTGAATTATTTGTTACCATTTACACAAAAATAAATATTTCCCTGTAAATTTATATGTCTTTCTCTCTGAAGTATAGATGGCAAGATTTTTAAAATTCATACTTTGAATCTCTAACTTTCGTAGACTATAGTAATTCTGTCTATTGCATATATATATATATATATATATATATATATTAATTTTTACAAAAATCACTTTCCTTTATTTTCTTCCCAGACCTCAGGTAACTTTTACTTTGCATTCTAACTCTGTGACTTTCTTAGTTGGTAGGGGTCTAACTTATTTTTCCACATGTGAATATCCAATTTTCCCATTCCATTTGTTGACTGGACTATTCTTTCCCCATGCATATATATAATTCTCTTGTTGAAATTTAATTGTCTATCAATTTGTGGATCTATTCCTGGACTTTCAATTCTCTTCCTTTGAGCTATTTATCTATCTTTGTTCCAGTACCACTCTGCTCTCATTACTAGCAATTTGTAGTTCAGTTTGAAATTAGGAAGTGTTAGTCCTCCAACCATGCTCTTTATCAAGTTTTTTTGGCTATACAGAGACTCTTGCAGTTCTGTATGAATTTGAGGATCAGCTTTTCTCTTTCTACATAAAAATGTGCTCATATTTTGATAAGAATTGTATTTAATTTCTATATTGTTTATGGTAATATTGACAAAAAACTATTTTAACTCTTCCAAACCATGAATATACAATGTCTTGCCACTTACTTACGTCTTCTTTACTTTCTTTCACCAGTGATTTACAGCTTTCATTATACATATCTCCTTTATCTTTGTTTAAATTTATTCCTGGATAATTTAGATGCCATTGTAAATTGAAATGTTATATTAATTTTCTCTTCAAATTGTTCTTTGCTAGTGTATAGAAACAAAACTGATATATTTGTTGATACTGTGCTCTGCTATTTTGGTGAACTCATTTATTAGTTCTAATACTTTACTTTTGGATTCTTTTGGAGTTCTTATGTATAAGACCAGGTTATTTGAAAATATATACAATTTCCTTCTTCCTTTCCAAATGAGATAGTGTTTATTTTATGGCATAATTGCTCTGGCATGAATTTCTATTACAATTTTAAGTAGCAGTTTTGAAGCAGCCATATTTGTTTCATTCCTGGTCTTTAGGGAACATGTTAAAATATTTCACCATTGAGCATGATGTTAACTGTGGGTTTTTATAAGTGAGCATTTTTTATTGAGTAAGTTCCCATCATTTCCATTTTTCTGAGCAATTTTGTCAAGAAAAGGTGCTGCCTTTGTTTAAACCCTATTCTGTATTAATGGAGATACACTTGGCTCTTACCCATTAATCTATTTATTTAAAATATTACCTTAAGTAATTTTCATATTTTGAACCAAACTTGAATTCCTGGGATAATCCCACATGGTAATAGTGTATAATCTTTTAAGATGTTGGATTCAGTTTGCTAGCATTTTCATAAGGATTTTTATACTTGTATTCATGAGGTAAATTGATATCATTGGGATCAGAGTAATACTACTGGCTGCTTCGAAGGAAGTAGGAAGTATTCTCTCCTCCTGAATTTTTGGAAAGTGTTTTAAAGGATTGCTGTTAATTCTTTAAATGCATGGTAGAATTTATCAGTGAAACTATCTGGTTATGGATGTGTTTTGGGGAGGTTTTGATTATTGAGTAAATCTCTGTACTTATTTCCCCAATCTGCCCCAAGATGGAACAGAAAGAAATTTTAATTCGTGCTCCTGGAGGATATTAACTTCATTTCAATACAACAAATTTAATCTATTTTGAGTCTCTATTGAACTTGGTTGTCCATAAATTCAGCCAGTCATATTTTGGAATCCATCCTACCCTCGGGTCTAACCCCAACAGGATCATATGAAAGACTTGGGGGCCTACAGAGCAATGACAGTCAATCAAGTCCTCAGTGCTTCACATTCATGTTGGCCTCTGCTGATGTGATTGAATAATGTGGACTGTCAAATCCACAGAACTTGCCAGTGCCAATTATGGGTCTCTAGTTTCCCGACCCCCCCAGACACCAAAATGATAAATCTCTGTATATGTCCCCATCACTCTTCCCTTTAGCTCACCCCAGCATCCTCCAGCTGTTTATAGTCTGAAGGGTTGATTCAAAGTGAACACGGGTCTTACCCTGCTTGGAAACCGTAGATAAGTTAGACCCTTAACAGTAGTAATCTTGATGAGAGCTCATGTTGGTCTGAGACACATTAACGGAAATGGACGTATAAAAACTGAATTAAATGTATTTTTGACATTCACATTAATGTTTAATTTAAAAATTTAATTTTATATCAATGTTCCAAGATACTCAGCTAACACAAGATAATAACTACAATAAGAACAAATTTGCTTTAGTCAGCAGTTACATTCCCCCTTTGTTTTTGTTCATTCCTCAGTCTTGAGGGATTTGTGATGGTGTCCAATATGACTATTTCAGGCTGAGAAGGGACAGAGATATTATTCAGCAGAGGAATAGAATTGTTTTTCTTGTAGTTGAAAATATTCCTTGCTTTTGGGGTGGGGCTTGTCCATTATCATTTTTGATTAGCTGTACAGATTTTAAAAAAGGAAACAATTTTATTGATACCTATTAATACAGCATAAATCCATCCAAAGTGCACAATCAATGGCATTCAGTACAATCACATAGCTGTGTATTCATCATTTCCATCATTTTTAAAGCATTTTCTTAATTCAATAATAATAATAATATTAATAATAAACAAAAACTAACCAAACAAAGAAAACTCATCCCTCACAATCTCTCTATGCCTCCCATGCCATACAAAGATGCTATTCTGTTCCTTCTCTTCAGGTAATTGGAATTTATATTAGGTAAAAAAAAAGTCTTATATATGCAATATCACCCATATTCATATTTACATGAGGTTTCACTATGTTATACAGTCATGTGTTACATTTTTACCTTTCCTTCTGGGAATATATATGTCCTTAGACTTGCCCGTTTACCTACTGTCATATCCATATAAGAGCTCTGCTTATCACATATATCATGATTTTCTCTCACCATTTCCATTCATTTCCAAATATTTACAAGCAACCTTTTAACCAATTCTGCATAGACTAACCATCAACTTTCCATTCTCTTCCCTCATTTTGGTGACTTATAATCTAATTACTAATTCCATAAGTTTACATAATATATTTAGTTAATAATAGGGCGATCATAAATTATTTGTCCTTTTGTGTCTGGCTGGCTTCACTAAAATGAATGTCTTTCAGGTTTATCCACGTTTTTGTATGATTCCTGAATTCATTTCTTCTTACTACTGCATAATATTCCATCGTGTGCATACACTACAATTTGTTTATTCATTCTTCAGTTGATGGACACCTGGATTGTTTCCAACATTTGGCAATTATGATTAATGCCACTCTGAACATCGGTGTGCAGATTTCTACTGATTTGACTGCTCTCATTTCTTCTGGGTATATACCTAGTAATGATATTACTGGGTCACATGGCAAGTTCATATTCAACTTCCTTAGGAACTGCCAAACAGTCCTCCAGAGTGGCTGTACCATTTTCCATTACCAACAACAGTGAATAAGCATTCTATGCCTCCACATCCTCTCCAACATTTACAGTTTTCCAACTTTTTAAGAGTGGCCAAACAGTAGTATATCTCATTATAGTTTTTATTTGCATTTCCCTAATCAGTAGTGATTTTAAAATTTTTTTCATGTCTTTCTTTGCCATTTGTATTTCTTCTTTGGACAATTGTCTTTTCAAGTATTTTGTCCATTTTTTTAGCAGGGAATTTTTCTTTTCATCATGGATGTAGAGGCAGTGGCCACTACAGCCTCAGAATTGAGGTTCTGAGTGGGAGGGAGAGGGAAAGGTAGGTTGCTGTTTGGGGGCACTTTCAGGACTTGGCAGATGTCCTGGTTGGCATTGTGGTGACAGGTGCAGGCCATTGTATATCTTGTAATAACTTGCAGGGGTGTGTGGAAAGAGTGTAGACTGCAATGAAAACTATAGTCATTGCTTGGTGGCAGCACTCCAGTGTTTGTCAAATATTTCAAAAATGTCAGACTGAGAAAGGGTGTTGTTGATGTGGGAGGGTGTGGGATGGTTGGGGAGTGGGACATTTGGGAGTCCCCTATGTTTTTTCTGTAGCATTTATGTAAGCTAGGTTTCTTTAAAAATAAGAAATAAAAAGGTATGTTTAAAAAAATCAGAAGCCACAAAGTCTTAGAAGAAAATTTAGGAAAATATCTTCAAAATATTGTGGTAGGTAGTAGTTTCTTAAACTTTAAACCCAAAGTATGAGGGACAAAAGAAAAAAATAGATAAAAGAAGCTGCCTCAAAAAAGACAAAAAAACAAAAAACAAACAAAAACAAAACACCATTGTAACTCAAAGATCTTTGTCAAAAGGGTGAAAAGTCAGTTGTAACCCTTCTGTGATCCAAAACGTCTTCAAAACCGAAGCCAACAAAATAACCAAATACAATTAATAGGAAAATAATTTAATAATGATGATTTATAAAATAACAAATAAAAGACAAAAAAATTTTGAAAAAAGTTTGAAGTAATATGAAACTATAAAATATAAAATTTAAAAAATTTTAACATATGTATTTCATCAGTGTAAGATCTGTTGTCTTGTATATACAGTGACATTTGCTTCCATTTATTCTCTGAATGTCTTATTTTTTTCATTTTGTCTTCAAAGAAGCTTTAGGTTACAGAAAAGTCATGTAAGAAATATAGGTGATTCCCATATACCCAACATCCTCTACATTTTCCTCTTTCCCCTATTAATAATATTTTACATGTGGATGGTGCATTTGTTACAAATGATGTACAAACATTGAGACATTGCTATTAACCATGGTCAATGTTTTACATTGTGGTTTACATTTTGAACAGCACACTTTTAGAGATTTTGATGAAGTTTGATGTGGTCTGTATCCATCCTTGCAGGATCATGTAGAACAATTCCATTACACTAAATACGTCCCATGTCCCACCTACTCTATTCCTCCCTCCCTCACCCCTCAGGACCCATGATAACCACCAAGATTAACTCATTGAAGGACCAGATTCATAGTTACTTTCAATAACATTGAGGGCTTTACATACTGGCCTGTCCTCCCCTATTAGGCACTGTCTATGCTTTCAAGACACTCCTGCCCCTCTAGTTGAGATCACAGCAGGACTCTACAGGATGAGAGTCCATCACCTTCCAGCTCATTCTTTGAGACTCCATCCCCTGATACAACACACTATGACAAGATGAATGCTACATACTGCCTAGATGCCTACCCCAGGTATGACCTGTTCCTCATGCTTCCCACATCCAATACCTTAATTCAGTAACCCTTCTCTGCCATATTTCCCAAAAGAACATTCCCAGCATTGTAGCTTCAACCACATACTCACAAATCCCCAGAGTTCACTTGCTCCCTCCCCTAACCCTTCCCCATTTCCATGGAAAGTCTGTCCCACCCTCCCCACCCTACCCCACTCACAGACCAACACTGTCCACCTATTGCTTATGTATTCATGTACTTGATCCATTCTGAGCTAATTTTTGTATAAGGTGTGATAGGGCACCTCTTTCTTTCTTATGGACAAAACTATCCATTTCTCCTAGCACCATATGTTGTATAGACTATACTGGCCTAGCTAGGTGGGCATAACAGTCTTATGAAAAATCGCTTTAATGTAGTTGTGGGACTCTATTTCTGAGTCTCTATTCAGTTCCATTGGTAAATCTGCCTGCCTTTATTCCACTATCAGGCTGTTTTTACCACTGTTTCTAATTAATATGCTTTAAACTCCAGAGGTGAGAGTCCTCCAACTTTGTTCTTCATTTTAAAGGCATATTTGGCTACTTGGGGCCCCTTAATTTCCAAGTACATTTGACTATTGGCATTTCCTCTACTTCAAAAAAAGCTGTTGGGATTTTTATTGGGATTGCATTGAATCTGCAAATCATTTTGGGTAGAATTCATGTCTTAATGATATTTACTCTCCCAATCCATGACCATGGAATGTCCTTCCATTTATTTAAGTCTTCTTCAGTTTCTTTTAACAGTATTTTGTAGTTTTGTGAATACAAGTGCTTTATGGCCTCATTTAAGTTTATTCCCAAATAATTGATTATTTTAATCGCTATTATAAATGGAATTTTCTTTTCTGAATTTCTCTTCAAGTTGCGCATCAATAGTTCATAAAACACTATTGAAATTTGCATATTAATATTGTATACCTTCACTTTGCTTAACTCTTCTATTAATTCTAGTAGCTTTGTCAAGGATTTTTCAGGTTATTCTAGATAGAGAATTATATCATCAGTGATTAGTGAAAGTTTTTCTCCTCCTTTTCCTATATGGGTGCTTTTATATCTTTGTCTAGCATAATTGCTCTTAGAGATTCTATCACAATATTGAATAACGATGGTGATAGTTGGCATCCTTATCTTGTTCTTGATCTCAACATGAAGAACTCAGTCTTTCAGAGTTCAGTACTATACTAATTGTAGGTTTTTCATATATGTACTTTACCATATTTTCTAAGATTCCTTCTATTCTTATATTTTGGAGTGTTTTTATCAAGAAAGGGTGCTGTATTTTGTAAATGTCTTTTCTACATCAATAGACAGGATAATGTGGATTTTCTTCTTTAAATTATGAATGTGGTTTATTACACTAATTGATTTTCTTGTGTTGAACCATCCTTGCATATCTGGGATAAAAACCTACTTGATCATAGTGTATAATTCTTTTAACATGCATTTGGGTTCTGTTTGCAAGTATTTTGATGAGAATTTATACATCTATATTTATTACAGATATTGGTCTGCAATTTTCTTTTTTCTGTAGTATCCTTATCTGGTTTTGTTATTAGGTGATATTGGCTTCACAGAATAAGTTTGGTAGCATTTTTCTTGTTTACATTTTTGGACGCACTTGAACAAGATTGGTATTAGATCTTTTTTGGAGCAAGGCAGATATTATATCTTCTTTGAATGACTGCTAGAATTCACTTGTGAAGCCATCTGGTATGGGCTTTACTTCTTTGGGAGCTTTTTGATGACTGTTTCCATCTCTTCACTTGTGATTGGTTTATTGAGGTCTTCTATTTCTTCTATGGTCAGTGTAGGTGAGCTGTGTGTTCCTAAGAATTTTTCCATCTCATCTACATTGTATAGTTTTTGGCATAGATTTGTTCATAGTATCCTCTTATGAACTCTCTTATTACTGTGGGCTCAGTGGTAATATCCCTTTCTCATTTCTGATTTTATTTGTTTGCATCATCACTTTTTTTCTTTGTCAGTTTATCTAAGGGTTTATTAATTTTCTTGGTCATCTCACAGAACCAACTTTGGTTTTATTGATTCTACTTTTTTTTAAGCTCTTTAATTTCTCCTCTGATTTACTATTTCTTTCTTTCAGCTTGGTTTGGGATGAGTTTGCTGTTCTTTTCTATTTCTTCCATGTATGCAGTTAAATCTTCAATTTCAGCTCTTTCTTCTTATTTAATGTAAGTATTGAGGGCTATAAATTTCCTTCACAGGACTGCCATTGCACTGTACCAGAAATTTTGATATCTTGTTTCCCTGTTTTCCTTCATCTCAAGATATTTGCTGAAATCATTTGAAATTTCTCCTTTCTCCCAATGATTATTTAAGAGCAAGTTGTTTATTCTTTACATATTTATAAATTTTCCTTTTCTGTCCATTATTGATTTCCAATTTCATTCCATAAAGATCACGATAATTTTCTTGTAAAATTTCATTCATTTTAAATATACTAAGACTTTTCTTGTGATACAACATCTTGAAGAAGTTTCCATGAGCACTTGAATAGGGCTTGTATCCTGCTATTTTGAGGTTCAAAGCTCTATAAATATCTATAGAACTTGTACATTTATCATCTTATTCAAGTTCTGAGTTCCTTTTTTCATCCTATCCCCAAATCTTCTATCTAGTACTTTGTTGCATTGATGTCTCCAAC
This sequence comes from Cabassous unicinctus, assembly GCA_029593785.1. NCBI lineage: Eukaryota > Metazoa > Chordata > Mammalia > Cingulata > Chlamyphoridae > Cabassous > Cabassous unicinctus. Next base: position 31,135 of record JAQZBX010007160.1, read on the forward strand.
TGTTACTTGAGAGAAACCCATTTCTCCCTTCAGTTTTGCCAGTGTGTGCCTCATGTATCTTGGGGCACTCAACTTAGGTGCATAAATATGTTGTATAATTATTTCTTCTTGATAAATTATCCTTCTATTAATATATAATGACCTTCTTCATCCCTTATAACAGCTTTGCATTTAAAATCTATTCTGTTTCAATATTAGTATTGTTCTCCAGCTCTCTTTGGGTAACTATTACACGGAAATACTTTGTCCAACCTTTCAATTATAACTGGCTGTGCCCTTACAACTGACATGATTCTCTTGTAGAAAACAAGTGGTTGGATCATACTTTCTATCCATTCTATCAGTCTATGTCTTTTGATTGGGGGATTTAAGCCTTTAACATTCAATGTTTTCAGTGTAAATGCATTACTTTCTTCATCCATTTTGTCCTGTGGGTTGGGTTTCTGTTGTCATATCATAATAATCTCTGTCTTCTTTCACTTTAATATACCCTTCCTAATAATCTTCCTTTCTACACTCTTTTCCAAGTCTCTCACCCCTGTTTTTTCCTCTCAGTCTCCAGTATTCCCTTTAGTATTTTTGTAATTGAGGTCTTCAGTAACATATTCTATCAGATTTTCATTTGAAGACTTTGAAATCACTCTCATTTTTAGAGGACAGTTTTGCCCGAGATAGAATTCTTGGATTACTGTTTTTCTCTTTCGGGATGTTAAATACACCATACCACTTTTTTCTGGCCTTCATGGTTTCTGATGAGAGATCATCACTTAATCTTCTCAACATTCCCTTGTATATGTTGGTTTTCTTTTATCTTGTTGTTTTAAGAATTCTCTCTTTATCTCTGATATTTGTCATCCAGAAGAATAGATGATTCTGGATAGGAATATTTGTATTTATTCAGTTTCAGGTGCCTCATCCTTCTTGGATATTGGTATTCATATTTTTCAGATGAGTTGTGAAGTTTTTGGTCATTATTTCCTCAAATGATCTTTCTGCCCCTTTTCCAGTCTCTCCTCCTTCTGAGACAGTGATAATGCTTTTTTCTTGAGCATTTTGCTTTGTTATTCAATTCACTGAGGACCTGCTCTCTTTTTCCATTCTCTTCTCTTTCTGTTCTCCTGTCTTTTCCAGTTCAGATGTTGTCTCTTCACAATCACTAATTCTGTTGCAAGCAAGTCAAATCTGCTCTTATGTGCCTCTAAAGTAGTTTTAATCTTATCTATCATGTCTTTCATTCCCATAATTTCTGGAACTTTCCTTTGCAGTATTTCAAATTGTTCTTTATGCTCACCCAGATAATATTCTCAATCTCTTTAGTCATATTTCCTTTCAATTCTTTTAATTGATTTAGTTGACTCTTGTGATTACCTTGATTAATTGTCTAAAATCCTGTATCTCTTCAGGATATTTGATTCACTATTTTGGCTGGGCCATCTCTTCCTGTTTCCTACTATGGCTTGTAATTTTTGCTGTTATCTAGGCATGTGATATAATTGATGAATTTTTTGAGGACCAATAATTCTCTCTTGTCTATTGATTTTTATTTTCCGCTTTTTTCATTGATATTTGGTACCACTTCTTCTAAGTCTTTAAAATTGCTGGTTTAAAGTATTAAAATCAGGCCAGGCACTCACTAATGGGGTGCAGATTTTCTCCCAAGATTAGGGTAGAGAGTGAGCATGTTTTGTCCATGCAATTTTCAGACAGGCCCGCTGATGGCACACACATAGGCATACCTTTCTTCTGAGGCTTTTCAATCTGTTCTTTTCTGGTGTTGCTCTGGCCAGATACAAGATTGAAAGTCGGGTTTGCTTGCTGACTTCACTGAACAAAAGCAACCAAACCACACTCCCTTTTCCCTTGTGTATCAGTTTGAGATTATTTATGAATTCCAAAAAGAGAGATTATGTTTGTAAACTGTCCTGTTCCTCTAGGTGTGATAACCCTTTGATTGTATTAGAATCAACCGAGACATCTGATTAAATTATGTTAAGATTAGGACTTTGATTCAACTACATTATTAGAGTGTGACTCAGCGTTGAGTCCCAGCCCCCTTTGTGGGCTGATAAAACAGACTCTTACATGGAAATAGATACACAAAGTAAAAGAATACAGTGGAAGAGAGACAAGTTATTTGACATGACAGAGGCTCTGGGAAAAAAGATGAGCCTGATAGTCTACAACTGACCTTGTCAAATGAACAGAACATCTAAACCTAGAAAGAATTATGCCCCAGGGATAGAGATGAGCCTATGCCAGTCTACAGCTGAGATCAGAAGAAGCTGAGATTATTGAGCCTTAAGAAGAAGAAGAAAGGCTGAACCCTCACAGATATCCCCTACCATTTTGTTCCAACATGTGACAACAGTCTTTTGGTAAGAGAAAGTACCTCTTATGGTACCTTGAGTTGGACAATCTAGGGCCTTGTGACTGTAAGCTTCTACCACAAATAAATACACTATATAAAAGCCAGCAGAGTTCTGGTACTTTGTATCAGTACCTCTTTTGGCTGACTAATACACTTTGTAACAGCAGAGAGGGAGGAAGATATTTGTTCCCCTTTCATTCAGCTCAGTGGGCCATGGCTTTTAACCCAGCTAATATATTGGAGTATTAGAGGGGAGCCCTTTCCAGTTGCCATGGGGGTTTGCTCCTTCAAATTCTTCCTCTCTCTGCCCCTCACCCTCCTGAGAGTTGTGTAGCACTGTCCTGGTCTGATGATCCCTAGTATACAGAGCATTGGTATTGGCAGGTGAAAGAAATTTGATTCTTAGCTTTCCATAGAACTGATAAGCTGGCATCCACAGAGGCTACAACATTTACATCCTGTCAACAATGAATTTCTCCCCATCCTTTCCAAAATTTGTAATATTCTGTTTGTTTGCTTTTTAATAATGGCCATTCTACAGGGTGTGAAATGGTATATCATTGTGGCTAATGATGTTGAGCATATTTTCATGTGAATTTCAGCCATTTCTATATCTTCTTTGAAGAAATGTCTATTCAAGTCTAAAGCACATTTCATTTTTATTCGGGTTGATTTCCTTTTAATGTTGAGTTGCAGTATTTATTAATATATTCTGAATAAATAAACCTTATTTGGAATGTTCTTTCTACATATTTTCTACCATTGACTAGTATGCCTTTTCACCTTCCTGACATAGTCCTTTGATATGCAAATGGTTTAAATTTTTATGAGGTCCCATTTTACTATATTTTCTGTCATTGCTTGTACTTAGGGTTTAAATTTTAACAAACCACCTCATACCACAAGATCCTGAAGATGTTTTCCCATGTTTTCTTCTAGGAGTTTCTTACTGCTACCTTTTTATATTCATGTATTTGATTCATGTTGAGTTAATCTTTGTGTAACATGTGACATAGGAATCCTCTTTCTTTCTTTTGGAAATTGATATCCAGTATTCTCACCACAATTTATTGACTAGAATGTAATGACAATTGATTTTTTATAAAGATTCCAAATCCTCTCAATTGGAAAAGAATTGTTAATTCAAGAGTTGATGCGGGCAGAATGGTTTATCCATATGCAAAAAAAGAAGGATGATACCTATCCCAATTTGGGATGGTTAGGCTAATGTGTCAAATTGGCCAGGTAATTGTGCCCAGTTGTTTGGTCAAGAAAGCACTGGGGTAATTGTAATATAAGAACATTTATGGGCTTCAGTTATCAGTCAATTTTTTGCATAGATGGCTGATTACATCTACAATCAACCAGGGAGATTGCTGTAAGGAGTGAGTGACATTTTATCCAATCAGTTAAATTCCTTAAAAGGGGAAGTGATTTCAGCATTCAGAGAGAATTTCCCAGATCATCTTTGGACAACCAACATCTTCTGGAAACTCATCAAGGACCTTCATTGGATGGTTATTGAAGACCTTGGTTTGTAGCCTGCCTGTGGAACCTGAACTTGTGCATCCCCACGGTCACATGAGAGACTCTTATAAAATCTCATACTATTTACAGATATCTCCTGTTGATTCTTTTTGCCTAGAAAACCCTAACTAATGCAGCTTGGTACCAGGAGTGGTTCTTTAGGAACAGAATCTGAAACATAGGATGTCTGAGGTGGTTCTGGGAGTTTTGTAATTGGCTCTTCACTCTAAATAGACTCAAGGTTACTAATAACTCCCTTTCCAATAATGAAGAGGCCACTAACAGTCCATGGAGTGACTTGTCAATGGAGATACACAAAATTACATTACTGGATTCCCCTAATTCTTCCCTTATAAGAGGAATGGATAAAGGCAAGAATGTGTTTTCAATACCTTAACAGAGTTTTGTGAAGTCAAAAGGTATAATAATGTTGGCTGGCTCTTCCTAGATACTCTGGATACAGTTACAAAAGAAAGAGAGGAGCTAAATGCTTCAAATTTGCAACTTTAACTCTACATGAATGATGTGAAAGTTTCTGTGTGTGCTATGAAAGAAACTCTTATTTCCTGCAGCCACAGGTTTGAGCTATCTGAGAATCAGACTCAGACTCTCAATGTAAGAGGAAACTTAGAAAGGAAATTAAAATATTAACCCAGAAGTGTATCTATGGTTAAAGTGAAGACATTAATTGGAAAGGAGTGGAAACCTGAGGATTGGGATAGAAACATATGGGATGATGATAATATTGGTGAGAACTTGGGAACCCTAAATTCTGCTGAGACATTAGCAGATAAACGTGTGAAGGCCGGCCTTGTGGAGACCACACTTTGTCAACCTTGTATCACCCAGACCCCATCCTGCCCCAGGGAGTATGGACCTCCTCCCAGGCTTGAGGTTTGTACCAGCCCTTCTCCAGCATGCCTTGCCGGGCATCTGTCTGCCTCAGGGAGTGTAGTCTTCCTCCTAGCCCTGAGGCAGGCACCAGCCCAAATACAAGTACTGCCCAACTTCCATCCTGCCCTGAGAAATCTGCCATCCAACCCCTGCCTGAAGAGATTAATACTGTCTCACCAGAAGAAAATGAAAAATAATGTCCTGAGGTCAGTAGCTTGCAAGAAATTTCTAATCTTTCTCCTTGCCCACACACACTACCCTTCTTCCATTCAAGACCTACTCCTAGACTAAATCACAAGAAACCCCAAAAGGTGAAATACAAAATGTGACCCATTAGGAAGTATGCTATATGCTGAAAGAACAGCATAAATTTCCAACTTATATAGACAGAAATCAGGGGAATATGTGTGGAAATAGATACTAAGGGTATAGGATAATGGTGGAAGGAAAATAAAGTTGGATCCCACTGAATTTATTGATATGGGCCCACTAAACAGAAATTCTGGATTCAGCGCTGTAGCTCAAGGGGTAGAAAGGGCTCTAACAGTTTGTTTGGGTGGCTGACTGAAACATGGACTAAAATATAGCCTAAAATGTCTGAGCTTGAGATGCCCAATTTACCCTGGTATACAGTAGAAGAGGGAATTCAAAGGCTTAGAGAGATTGGAATGCTAGAATGGATTTTCCATTTAAGACTTGCCCACCCATCCACAGAAATGTCCAGAGGACATACCTTTAACCAGGACTGTGAGGAATAAATTTGTAAGACTAGCTCCATCTTCCCTGAAGAACTCTGTGTTTGCTCTTCTTTGTAGTCCAGATATTACTGTAGGGAGGGGTGCCGTAATAGAATTAAAATCCTTTAACTTTATGGGGATGATCAGATCTCAGTCAGGAAAAAGTCAAGTATCAGCAGTTAATCACTAAAGAGAAGGTGGGCATGGCTATGGCAATGAAAAGCAGATTCAAGGCAGCACTCAAAATAGTCTGAGTCCCATAGAGTTATGGCATTGGTTAATAAATCATGGGGTACATAGAAGTGAACTAGGTAGGCAGTCTACTAAATTTCTTCTGGATCTGTATAAGCAGAAAAGTTCTAGTTTGAGTGAACAAAACCCTAACTCAAATTACAGATGCAGAGAATCACAGCCACTTAATCAATTCCCAGATTTGAGACAATTTACAGACCCAAAGCCCCTTGGATGAGATGGCCAGGTCCCCTTGGGGAAGGATCCTGTTAAATTGCAAAACATTTATACTATTTTTCTTCCTCCTTCATTTCCTCAAGAAGAGTTATGGCCTTTTTTCAGAGTAAATGTGCATTTGGGAAAAGGAAATGATCAGACATTTGGGGGATTATTAGACACTGGCTTAGAAGCGATATTCATTACAGAAGACCCAAAACATCACTGTGTTCCAGCAGTCAGAATAGGGGCTTTTGGAGTTCAGGTGATTGATGGAGTTTTAGCTCAGATCTGTCTCACAGTGGGTCCAGTGGGTCCCCAGACTCATTCTTTGGTCATTTCCCCAGTACCAGAATGGATAATTGGAAAAGACACACTCACTGTGGGGCAGAATCCCCACATTGGATCCCTAACTTGTGGAGTGATGGCTATTATGTTTATAAAGGCCAAGTGGAAACCACCAGAATTGCCCCTACCTAGCAAAATAGTAAATCAAAAGCAATACCAGATTCCTGGAGGGATTGCAGTGATTAGTTCCACCAGTAAGGTTCTGAAGGATGCAGGGGTAGTGATACCCAACACATCCCCATTCAACTTTCCTATTTGGTCTCTGTAGAAAACAGATGGATCTTGGAGGATTAAGTAGATTATCAAAAACTTAGCCAGGTGGTGACTGCATTTGCAGCTGTTGTTCCAGATGTGGTATCATTTCTTGAGGAAATACACACAGCTTCTGGTACCTGGTATCTAGCTGTTGATCTGGCAAATGCTTTTATCTCAGTTGCCATTAGTAAGAACCACCAGAAACAGTGCTTTCACCTGGGAAGGCCAGAATTATAAATTCACTTTCTTGACTCAGGGGCATATCAATTCTCCAGCCCTATGTCATAATATTGTCCACAGGACCCTTGATCATCACTTCCTCCCCCAAGACATCACACTGGTCCATTATATTGGAGATATGTTGATAGGCCCTAGTGAGCAAGAAGTAGCAAAGACTCTAGAATTATTGGAAAGGCATTCACATGAGAGAGGATGGGAGATAAATCCAACAAAAATACAGGGAACTTCCACCTCAGTGAAATTTCTAGGTGTCCAGTGGTGAGGGCTGTGTCTAGATATCCCTTCTAAAGTGAAGGATAAGCTGTAGCATCTGCCCCCTCCTCCACGACCATAAAAGAGACACAACACTAGTTCATCTCTTCACATTTTGGAGACAACACATTCCTCATTTGGGTGTGCTACTCCAGCCCATTTACCAAGTGATCAGAAAAGCTGCTAGTTTTGATTGGAGACGAAAACAAGAGGAAGCTCTGTGACAGGTCCAGGCTGCTGTGAAAGCTGCACTACCACTTGGGTCGCATGATCCGGCAGATCCAATGGTGCTGGAAATTTCATTGCCAAATAGAGATGATTTCTGGAGCCTTTGGCAGGCTCCTATAGGAGAAACATAATGCAAACCTTTAGAATTTTGGAGCTAAGCCCTGTCATCCTCTGCAGATAACTACTTTCCTTTTGAGAAACAACTTTTGACCCATTACTGGGCATTAGTATAGACTGAATGCTTAACCATGGGCATTTGATAAAGGTGGAAGCAAAAAGTGGCCAATGGACAGGACTTTGGAAAGGGTGCATCCCTATGAGGCCCTAGGAAGAAGAAACTAGCCTCTTGAGAATGACCCTCAGAAATCTAATGAAGATACTCAGAATTGTTGTGGACTACTGACTCATGTTTCTCTCCAAAAATCTCCTCATGGTAATGCAAACGTTTATTGTTTGACTGCCCCTTTGTACACTGGAAGCAGATAAATTGTTTTGTAACTTTCAGAAGTCTAGAGTCAGATGGTACTTTGTCCCAAGCAAACTGTGTTTCTATAAATTGATTGTCATGTGAATTTGTACTTAGGATTGTTACTGATTTAAAGTATTTTTATTTCAATATTGCACTGTCTTTTTGGAATTCAGAAGATAAAGTGTGGCAGTTGGACATTATTTATGAATTTCAGAAAGAGAAATTGGTCTGTTCCTCTGGGCATGATACCCCTTTGATTGTATTAAATTCAGAGATTTCACTTTCACTTTATTAAATCATGATTAGGACTTTGATTCTATCATTTCATTAGGGCAATTCAGTTTGAGTCACCACCTTCTTTGTGGGCTATATAAATGTACAGTCACTCAAGTAGATACACAGAATAAGATACACAGAGGAGCAGAAACAGCTCCATAGACATGGCAGAGATTCTGGGAAGAGAGGTGAACCTGAGAGTTTGCAGCTGAAGAGAGCAGAGCAGCTGAGAAACCCTGAGAGATGAGGCTTATGCCAGCCTACAGCTGAGATAGAAAGAAGCTGGTACCACAGAGCCTTAAGAGGAAGAAGGAAGGCTGAACCCTCACAGACACTGTCTGATGTCTTGCTTCAACAAATGACAAATGACTTTGGGTGAGAAAGTACCTCTCATGGTTCCTTGATTTGTACTCTGTAGGACATCGTGACTGTAAGCTTCTACCCTAAATAAACACCCTTTATAAAAGCCAACAGATTTCTGGCACTTTGTATCAGCACCACTTTTGGCTGGCTAATAAAATTACAAAGCTAAATATAGAACATCCACATGAGCCATCAATCCTGACTCTATGAATATATTCAAAAGAACTGAAAGCAAGCAGTGACACATATTTTCACAGTGATATTCATGGTGACATTATTTACAATTGCCAAAATATGAAAATAACCCGAGTGTCCATCAACCAATGAATGGATAAACAAAATATGATATGTACGATGGAATAGTATTCGGCTTTAAGATGAAAGGAAGCTCATATTCATATAACAATTTGAATGAAGCCAGACACACACAAAAATTCAAATATTTTATGTATCACTAATATGAAATAAATACATTGAATAGACTCATGGAGTTAAAACCTAGATTATAGATTATAGATTACTGGGAGATAGAATTAAGGTTATTAGTATATATTTATAGATAGGTATATATATAAGCTGAAAGTGGTAGTTTAGGGTTCTAATTGTCAAGAGAATGAAACCTAGAGGATAAACTTGGGACTGTATAACATAGTGAACTTGGTGGGTTAGGAATGTGGTTCATAGGTCAAATACAAGAACGTTCTTCCATGAAGTAGAAAAAGTGTATGTCACTATAACAAGGTGTTAAAAATAAGGTCATATAGAGGAAAATACAGCTAATTCAACTTACATTCTGTATTTGAGTACTATAGCAATAAATTTTCATCAGTTGAAATGATGCTCCCACTTCTAGGCCTGAGGTATCTACTTATTCTTTCCTCTTAACCAAGTTGTTTGGATGAACCTACAGTCTACTTAGAGGAAAATGAAAATCCACTTCTTACATCATCAATAACAAATTCTGTGCGTAATTTAAGACAATTTCTTTTTTATGTTTTAGATATTTTAATGGAAAAATGATATGTGGAATTAAAATGGGGAGTTGAGAATGAAAATTTTTAAAAGTGCTATATTAATATATTCTTTATAAAATTGAGTTAATATATTTACAAGTCAAAATTTCCCATTTTAATCACTTTCAAAGAGTAACTTCTTTCATCACATGTAGATCCATGGTTCTATTTTCCATAAACACATCAACTTATATATATCTTTTTTACATGGTTTTCTTTCCTCTTACCTGTGATTAAGCATATTTTTGTCCAAGTCCTGCAATTTTTTTTCACCCCAAAACTATCAAGACCAACAAATGCTTCATAAATACTTATCTTGAGGAACTAAAGAGTTTCACTACTCATAACCTGAGACATTATTATCTCTTCACTTTTCATTCTTTTGATGCTGTCTTCCATCCCCAAAAGTCTTCATTATTGTCCATTTATTTTATTTTATCACAGATATTTAGTTTCCTTGGCCATTATAACATGTACTTTTAAGACCCCCTTTTAATTAGAATCATACTGATCATTTAATCTATGTTTATTCAAAGCCTGTCCTACCCAAGCACTCATCTAGGCACTGTAAATACAGCAGAGGATAAAACAATTAAAAATTTTTGCATTCATAAAGCTTTCCTTCTATCTGATCAAGTGTTATCCCAAGTGAAGGCAACATCTCTTAGAGAAAATCTAGTCATTTAATCTGTGACTTTTCAATTCTCAAGTGCATGGTAGCTCATAACATGCCAGTAGTGAACAAACTGATCTAAGGACAGAGGGTAAGGTTTACAGGATATTTTAAACTTTCTTTCCTGGGGAAATGACTGTTTATACTTTTTGTAAAGAGAGCCAAATATGGTGGTGACTCAGATAACTAGTATATCAGACAAATTACCAAACCTTTCCTACTAGGGTCGTATTTGTAAAGAGACTACATCAGTTATCATGTGCACATCAGCACTCAATTCATCTTTCAGCATATGGTGCATGGTCTTTTAGAACTGAATTTGTCCTTCGATATATGGTAAGTGATGAACAACAGAATTACTCTAACAATTTTTTAAAAAGTGAGCATGATGTTTTGTTTTCTCAGGAGAAGACACTTTGTTGAGACGTTACAGAATGAAAAGACTTCCTGCAGTTTTCTTTGCAGGCTAAGGAGATTGGCATGGGGATGTGAGAATATATGGTAAACTTTCCTTGTCCAGTTCCTTTGTGACCTTATGGAATTGGTCTGGTGATATTGATTTTGCAGCCCCCTCGATTTATACAAAGCATTGATTTGTGTAGCCTGCATGCAGCCAGCTCTTCAGAATCTCCTGAGAAGCAAACATGTGGTTTATATGCAGGTACCCAAAGGTGCTGAGAGGGTCACACATTAAGGATTTCTTCCTTCTGCAAATGCCTAACAGCCAATAGTGTAGTTCTCCCACTGAATAAACAGGCCGCTTGTAGCAGTTTGAAATTGTTTATGAATTCCAGAAATAGATACTGCATTGTGTTTGTAAATTTGTCTGTTCCTTTGGGTGTATGAGATTGCATTAGATTCAGAGGTTTCACTTTTACTTTATTAAATCAAGATTAGGGCCCTTATTTGTTCTCATCATTAGGTCATGCAGCGTTGAGTCACCATCCCCTTAGTGGGGATAAAACAGAATCTCACACAGAAGTAAATATACAGAGAAGGAGAACACAGAGAAGCAGATATGTGAGGAAAGAGAGGAAGCTGCATTAGACATGGCAGAGGCCCCAGGAAGAGAGATGAGCCTGATAGACTACAGCTGACATTATGGAGAGAACAGAGAAGCTGAGCCCAGAAAGAAATGAGTCCCATAGAGAGTGACAAGCCCTATGCCTGCCTACATCTGAGATCAGAAGAAGCTGGGACCAAGCCTTAAGTGGAAGGAGGAAGGCTGAACCATCACAGATATTGTCCACCATCTGGCATCAATATGTGGTAACAGACTTTGGCAAAGAAAGTACCTCTTATGGTACCTTGAGTTGGAATCTTTAGGGCCTGGTAACTGTAAGCTTCTACTGCAAATAGATAAGCTTTATCAAAGCCAATAGATTTCTGGTATTTTGCATCACCACCCATTTGGCTGCCTTATACACCACTGATTGTTAATTTAATGCTCCTCCACTAACAACCCAAAGCATTGAATTTTTTTTTTGCAGAAACTCCAGACCACTTCCCACCTTATAAACAACATATTTTTCTACCTTCCAGTGGCCCAACCATACCTTCTTCAATAAAGCCTGAATCATTTTCAAATGTGTCTTTGTGTACACTTTCTCAGTTCTGCTTTATTTTATTGATTTCCTTATATCATATACATACTCTTTTATCATGGGTAATATATATTTACATTAAAGCACCATGTTTAAACTACAATGTGTTTTATTTGTCCTCACTGGACCCAGACTACTAAAGAATTGGTACCTGGAACAGTTACAGGAGATAGATCTCTAAAGATAAGATTTACGGATGGGTTTGTTCATGTCTTTGAGCTTGAGAACATACCTTTGGGACACTTCTTTCTAATGGAAAATGGAATGCTTGTAATATATGGTACACAGTAATACCATAATTAATTAAGTTATCATCTATGGTGGATTGTGTTAAAGGAGCATTTGAAGCATGTGTTTTGGGAACTCAAGTGGTTGCTGCATTTAACCATTATGAGTGTAATGATGCCTATAAGGACTGTATAAAAGGTACAGTTTAGATACATTTGAGTGTACTTGAGTGTATTTATATAGAAACTGGCAAGCTCACTTCTGTTAACCCATATCAATATGTGACCAGAGAATCACAGACAGGTTCTATGTTTGTAAAAAAAAATATCTCTTATTACTTGGAGTTGCAGGTCAGATATTGCTGACAATCACAAATAATATTTATTTTTGCATGTTGCTGAATTACAATCACAGTTCAATTTCCAGTCTCATATATAAGTAAACTGGGAAAGGATAGGATCTTAAATTTTGGAATTGTGACCACGGTAAGAGCCAGATGACACTTATAAGCTTCAATCACAAGTTATTTGGGGTCTCCCTTGCCTGTGAAAGAGCTTTCCCTGTGATGTTTAATGTGATTACCTTTCCTCATCATGAAAATCATAATGCATTCTCATTTTGAGGTAGATACCTTGAGAGGTTATTGTAATTTTTCTTGGATGTACCACAACCACACCTTGTTTTAAATAGACCCATAATTATTGTTAAATATCAACATGCCCCAGTGGAATGGATAAACAATATTATGCAAAAAGAAATAGCTTATACACCAAAAGTATTGAACAACCTTGCTAAAAATATGTTGTAAGGCAGTACTACTGCAGTGGAACAGGTGTGGGAATGGATCATGTATTTGTTACTACAAAATGGCAGAATATAACATTAGATCAGGTCAAATTCATTGCTATATGTACACTTGGCATAATTTGACTCCAAGCATTCTCTTCATTGTACTGTGGCCTTTTACTAGAGAAACTTTGCATTGGGAAAAAGAAACTCACCACACCTTTTTAGGAATTGATAGAATCTGACTCTGAATTTAAGCTAATTCTTGATAACCTTAAATGCCAATAACACTGGAAATAGAGATACTTGGAATAGATATATCTGATAAAAAAAAATCCAATATAGTTTCTTAGACCCATAGAATGAGGGGTATGATGGTAGAAAGGGCTAAATAGAAGTCCCAAGGACATCCCTTCATGCCAATATAGCAAACCAGAAGCAGTACCTCATCTCTGCAGGAAGTGCAGAGATTAATGCCACCAAAAAGGAAGTGACAGAAGCAAGGTAATGATACCTCTTATATCCTCATTTAGTTCACCAGTTTGTTTGTTTGTTTAAAGAAAGGCAAACTGTCATATGCAGCGCCTCATTTAGATGTGTCTGGAGTCTTGGAAGCTTGACCACCCCACGCTCTCCTACAAATGGACCTTGAGAACTCATTTGGAGGCTCCAGCAGAGGAGGGCTGCCACTCCTATACCCTTGACCGAAGAACGGTCCTCCTCCAGCGCGGAAGGTCATCCTCCATGGAGCGCGCAGCCTTGGGAGGGACGCACATGGAGCGGCAAGGTAGGAAGGGGACACCCGCCCAGCCAGCCAGATCAGCCGAACAAACCCTGGCGACCAATGGGGTGACAGATGTCGCAGCCATATCATCCTCACATACAAGTTTGATCTGTGCAGATGTCCTATGGATCAAACAGCATTGCTGTGTACTATCATCAGCTTAATCAAAGACCGCTCTTCCAGTAGCTTTCACAAAAAAATTGCCTGTCCTGGAAGAAGCCAGCATTGACCCTGATTCTTGGTTTCCAGCTATTGACATTTTTTTCTCCGTATAATTTTTAATGACCATCAAAAGCAATTAGCTTTTACCAATTTTGTCTTGTGATAAACCTTCACAATGTTACCTTGGGGACACAGTGGTTCTCCCGCTCATTTTGATAATATGGGTCCATGCTCATAAAATCAACAGGCCTTGCCATATTCCTGATCACCCAGAAGCAGCTGTGCTAATCAAAAATGGGATGACTTATTAAAGATTCAGTTACAGTATGAGCCCATTTCTCCACTTCCTTTTCAGTGAAATGTTTCTTGACCCAATGCAATACTGTGTGAAAGCCATGATTGTGGGATAGGCATTCTATGAATCCATGGATAGTGACACTGGGAGAATGGATAGATAAAAAAGGAAACCTTAGATATTAATTATGGTCTTGGGACCAAACAGAAATGAGTACTAGTACTGCTGCATATTTTCTCTATGGTTATAACATGCAGGTGTTAATTTGAACAAATTAATCATTTTCATCTTCTCTCTCTTCTTTCAATTAACATAAAAATATATATATACATATGCACACATATATACACAAATATAATAAATATTAATATATACATACAAGAATGATTGAAAGTTAACTTTACAACTTAGTCTTTATATATCAGAATATTTAGTGAAAACATGACTGTATTTGAGGAATAACTAATATTGTTGACAATAGAAACAATCACTTTTTGGACTACACATCTTCTCATTCTGGGGAAGATAGACAACTTCTATGCTTTTAAGAAAGATAGGTGTATCTTGCTTTGTAGAAATATGTAGTTATATCACTGTTTTAAGGAAGGTTAAATGAATGTAGAGTGGTGCATATGGAAGCTGAGTATCCAAAATGGTGGGCTGTTATCAGTTCATACACTTTTCAATATAAGCTCTCTGATAAACAATATAATTTCTTTAAGCGTGTGATCCTTAATGTGAACATGACCTTAAGGTTTCTCACCAGAGGGCACTAGAAGGACATTACTAGTAGGAAGAGACTTCCTGCAATCACTGTTTCAGGCCACGGAGGATGGAGCTTTGGATGTGAGAATTTCTAATATCTTTTGTCACAGCCATGGGCTCAGAACACTATCCTTCTTAGCTATCAACCTTGGCATGATCACCTTTCCATAGCCTTATAAACATGGAAAAAATGCCCTTTGTGACTCCCTTGCTAAACTCCTGTGTAACATGTATGCAACTTAAGAACTAAGGCTGTAGCTCCTTTTGTAAGTCCTTCCCACCTCAGTCAGTCCCCAACCTGAGTGACTTGCATGCTTTGAAGGTCTTCTGCCTTCACAGGTTACTAGACTCACACTGCAGACCTGAATCACTGATTGCTGACCCCATGCTTCCCATCTGCACTTTGGAGACTGGCATATTGTTTATCCAGCAACTACATACCAAATATAGTGTGACAAAATTAGTGAGCTTTACTGCTGCCTAATCATGTCTTATCCACTGAAGAATAAATCCCTTCCAAATTTGTCTTTCTTGAGTATTCTCCCTCAGCCCAAGGTCTAGTGATTTCTAGTACCATATAGTGTTCCCTTATAACTTAGATTTACTCATTTATTATACTTAGCACTACATCATATTAAATGTCACCTTTTTTAAAAATGTGTGGTTTATGTTTACTAATGGGACCAGACTGCTACAGGATTTTTTTCTATACCCGTTCTTAGCATAGCATAACATGGCGAGTTATACCTTGAAAATTCTAGAGCTAAAGTGTCATACAGCAACAGAAAAAGGATATTCTTTGTGTGTGTATGTGTTAGAATATTTAGATAGAATATGTGATTATATCTGCAGTATAATCACAAAATCCATAGAAAGAATTGGTTTTCTCTTCAGTTAATACAATGCCTAATTTTCCAAAATGTATAGAATAATATGGGTATTTGCCCTATTATATGAATTGCTTTTTTATTTTGTTGCTTGTGAATTAAATTGAAGGAATTATTTATGGCCTCTGTATCAAGTGGTTAACTGAGAGAAAGAAAATACTAGGCATTGTCATGATTAGGGTTTTAAATCACAATATTTTTAATAGGCTTGAATGTTCACTTATAAAATAGCATTTAGAATCACTAGGCCTGATACTGAAATTTGGTGAGTATGAAGATATTCACAATATTAGGAGCTGGAATTTCAAGGAAGCTGGGAAAACTGGAGATTCTGGAATATATTAAGGGGGAGCAACTTGAACTCAAGTCTCAGGATTTATTAATGCACTCTGCTGTGTAGCAATCTATTCTAACCATTGTAGTGAACACAGAAAAAAACAGGGATATTGAGGGAAAAGATGAAACAATAAAGAGAGCTTGTTCTTCACAATATTGAGAATGATTATTTTTACATATAATAATCTGTTGAAGATTTTTAAATATTCTCTGTGTTTTAAGAAATATCAATACATATGTGATATACTCCATGCCCATAATAGATATGTTCTTCATTTATGATGAGACCAAAATTATTATTTATCTTGACCAAGGTGGTGGTCTTATTCCTAAAGAACCCCTTACAGCTCTCATCTCATCACCCTTATTACCATGAAACTAATCTTGCAGCTGTTGTACTGCAGAGAACAATAACTCAAATTATAAGGGATTAAAAAAAGGAAAAAAGATAGCCTCATATAAAAGCTATTCCAAGTAATCAACATTGCCCCTTGCCTGCCCCTCCCTTCTTTTGCCAAATGGTCTACTGGTAATTTTCCATTGACTTTACCCCAACTAAAAACTCATCCATCCCTCTGCTTTCCTTGGAAATGATTTCTACTCTATCTAGTTGATAATTGTAGCTATAAATAAATCAATTCTTGCCTGTTTAATTTCAGGTGAAGTCTTTCTTTGACAGACAAGAATAAAACTGGAAGAAAGTGTTAAATTATTAGTGATATGGCAGTATAGAGGAGAAGTGGACATTCATTTTGGAAGTTGTAAAACACCCTCCTGGAGTATTTTAAATTGTCCTGTATCCTGGGGATTTGGTCTGACTGGAATCAAAGTCAGATAAATCAAAGTCAAATAAATTTATACTGGTCAGTATAAATTTAAATTATTTTTATGTGTACCTTTCATTAAAGTAATTTCAATTGATTTGTAATGTTAATATTTTATTTTAATTTACTCATGTATAACTTTGGGGTAAAACAGTTTAATTTTAGATGAGAAGAAATATTTGTATTATTAAAAACAGCCAGCAGTTGATCTGAATTAAATTTCTTCATTTAATATAATCATATATACTGTAAGTGAATACAGATACTTGCATTAATTAAAAGTACATTATGCTTAGATATATGTCTTACAAAAATCCACTTCCTAATTTGGTCAAGTGAGTTTTAGTTAGCTGTTAAGTTCTGTCTATCAATATTCTCGGTAAGATTAACTTTATAATTATGTAGCTCTTTTAGGAAAATAATTAGGATGCATGAATACTTCCCAATCTTAATTTTCCTCAACCTACATATATATCAAGGAAAAATATCATTTATTTTACATATTTGATAGAGTACAAATAACATTATCTTAAATTATTACATTGACACGGATGGGGAATGGATGGGTGGGGTGTTTTTGGGGGTGTGGGTGGTGGGGAGCATGGGAATCGCTGTAGTTTCTGAGTAATATTTGGGTAATCTAGGCACCTTTATAAAATGTATATATATATATAATAACATTTATGTAAACAAATGCACATATATGCATATGTATTTATATATCATTTTACAAAAAAAAAAAAATTATTACATTGAGCTAATGTGGAAATATCTATTGCATCACTTAACTCCAATGTCTTCTATATGATCATTTTTATAATATCTACAAAATCCTGAAATATACTATGCAATTTTATGCTAGCTCCATAAAATTGTCTCCTGTTCATTGAGAAGTATTAAACCATTTTCCAGTTGTAGGAAAATTTGATCCTCTTGAGGTTCAATAATACCAAAGCACAATTGAAATTAAATTACTTTATTGGTGATAATGCAACTGCAACAGATTATAAAAATTTTACCTTTACTAAGTAATGTTTTTCTTAGAGACAAAGACAATTTTAACTATCTCACAAATTGATATAAAAACCATAGATTCATAAATAAAATGCATAATTGTCAATTTCTAAGATATGGACACTTGTAAATTTTAGGTACTTTAAGGCTCTTTTGATCTGAATAATGAGACTATTTGATTATTGAATCGGTGTATGGTTCTTAAATGTGTTTAGACAACTTGGAATACAGTTGACATGTGCATTTCATAATAAAATTTAAATTTTTGTCAAGGAAGAAATTATAAAGTGTAATTGAGAAAACATAATTACAGCGATGTTATACCACAATCTTCTCAGAACCTTTAAGAATAAAAATGCCAGGATACAATATTGGTAAATGTAGGAAAGCCCAGTGTACTAACTCTACTTCTAAAATTAGTTCAAATTAATTCCGTAAAATATTGGTTTTATAAATTGGGAAAAATCTGTTTTGGCTGACAAGCTATAAATCACAAAATGCCTGACACATATATTAAAACAATAATGTCCCTATTCAAAAAATGCATTGTATTATATCATAAATGAATATAACAGAAAAATAATTATTTGAAATAAATGTGTATGAAAATAGAAGATTATTTAGTTGTTCATAAAAATACTATTTCTAACATTTATACAAAATGGGTGCTAAATTTAAGAGTAAATAGAAAAAGAGTGGCATTGTAGAATTTAGACCACAAAATAAGAAATTAAGCAACTCACTTCCCAGCCTTGCCTTTCCCTAACACCTTCTTTAATGATCGGGCCACTTCATGGTTGCGGAGACTGCAGATGAGTGGATTCAACATGGGCGTGAAGATAGTGTAGAAGAGAGACACCATTTTTTCTTGGGTTGGGGAATGATGAGAAGTGGGCCAAATATATATGAATAAAGCTGTTCCATAGTTCATACCCACCACCATGAGGTGGGAGGAAAACATGGCAAAAGCCTTGTGGTGACTATCCCCAGATCCCATGCTAATGACAGAATGACACAAGTATAGGAAGGAAAGATGAATGCTACATGTAAAACCATCATTAATATACAGCAGATGCAAAGAAATTTTTCAAATGTTGATGTGTTGTTGCATAAGAGTAAAGAAGGAAAATCACAAAAAAGTGGGGAATTACCCGGGATCCACAATAGGAGAAGGAAAATATATCTACAGCATCAATGAAACCATCAGTAGAACCCAAGATCGAGGAAGAGGTAGCAATAAGTCCCAGTCTTATGGGTCTCATAAGATTGGCATATCTTATTGGGTGGCAAATGGCAACATAGCAGTCATAGGCCATGGCAGCCAACAAAAAACATCCAGACCAAATAGTGATACATAAAAGAAAATTTCTGTGGCACAGCCTGCAACAGTAATTGAATTACTGCCAGACAAGTAGTTGAAGCGCATCTTGGGTACTGTGGTACAGATGAGCATGAGGTCCATGAGTGACAGTTGGCTGAAGAGGAAGTAAATATGGGTGTGGAGTTGGGTGTCCAGGTAGATGAGAAGAACCATGGCAGAGTTTCCCTTGAAGGCCACAGTGAAGATGCCCAGGACCAGAGAGAAGAAGAAGGTGTGGATGGGGCTGTGATCAAAGATTCCCAACAGGATTAAATCAGAGCTGAAGTTCTGATTTTCCCATGCCATGACGTATATGCTCTTTATCTAGAACCACAAAAAGGGATATCAGTCCATTGATTTGGCAAATATTTACCCAGTGCTGCAAGATTCTGGAAAATTCTGCAGGTCAATGATAAATATGGTATGACATGATTAGGAAACTCTCAGAGCAAGAACAATAAAATCCAAGTGAAGTGTATTTCTCACTTATGAAATTGTGGAACTTTTGTAATTTCAATTTCTAGCCATTCTTTTTCTTCTTTGTCTGAATATCAGAGCCTCCTTAAAAGATAAGTTGATATAGAATTTCAGCCTGAATCAGCATGTGGCAGGAATACTGCCAGAGACTGACCATATGTCCTTACTATCATGATTTTAGGCACTTTTATTACCAGTGTTAATAACATCTCTGTTGTCCTACAAATACTATTATAGTTTAGAGTATTTTCTTTATTATTTGTAGTAAATGTCCTATGCACTAATTATATGCTGAGAAAATATTCCTCAAACTTCTGAATAAAATATTTTATCCATTGCTGCTATACCCAAATATTTACTATAAGGGAAAGCACACATGAAAATAGAAATTCAGGAAAGCCTAAAGTCAGGTCATTCAACTAATTCTATTGAACTCCAACTGCATGTCAGGGATTAGGGATAGAACAGTGATCAGATGAGGTAAAGCTCCTGCACAGTCAAATAGCAACCAATTTAGCCGTACATGTCATAAGACGGT